>OZJO01008192.1:0-46357 GCA_900406225.1 Acrobeloides nanus
CCACATACAATTGTAAAATTTTTCCTAATAGTCCTCCTTTTATGTTTTGCTCAAAATTGTTGAAAATAAATTTCAAACATCCTAATGGTCAATTATTTTTCACTAAATTTGTCCAAAACTTCTCATTTTTTCAACAAAAATGTCCAAAATTTGACATCTTTTTCAACCAAAATCGTATTTTTCCGAGCATTTTCTAACGAAAAATTTTAACAAAATTTCAATTTTGCATACAAAATTTAATCAAAATTCAATTTTTTATTTAAAAAACTTATTCAAAAATTTCATTTTTTCATTAAAAAATTTATTCAAAAGTTTTATTTTTTTCTTAAATAATTTTGTCGAAAATTGCGTTTTTTTTTAATTTTAAAAAATGGAAAAAACTAACGTTTGAGGTAGGGGGGGGGGTCAAAAATCCGAAAAATAGCAAACGTCATTTAAGGACAGCCCTTTAGGCCATGAATTGGACCCCCTTTAAGAAAATTGATGTTTTTCTAAAAAATTTCTTTAAAACTTTCTCCCCCAAACTTTTCTCTCTCTAAATTAGTAACGATGCCGACACAGTTTCGCAAGCATCGCTAAACCTTGAATGAATTACAGTAATTGATTAAAGGGAAAAACAATCGTTTTGGTTTTGAAATCAATTTAACGTGAGAATGACATTTCTTGTATTTTCAAGAATTTGCGCGAACTTGCATGAATAAGGGCCTCTATTAATTCAAATGAAAGCACCAATTGTAGCACTAATTGCACTCTCGGCGTCGAGACAGTTTTATTTTTCAGAGTCAACGAATTTTCGAATGTGGTCTTCAGCAAATTTATAGCCCAACAAAAGATGAATAAAATTGCAAAAGACCACATTTGAAAATTCGTTGACCCTGAAAAGTTATTCTCGCTTTAAATTTTGCGTCTCGACGTCGAGACGAGTACTAATTGCGATTAGTACTCTCCCAACTTGCAATTAATGCAGTCTCTGCGCCTTCGAGACGAATTAGTGGAGGCCCTAATTCGTCCCGACGATTTCGAGTCAAGCACTAATTGCATAGATGGCGTCGAAACAGTTTTATTCTTTAGAGTCAACGAATTATCGAATGTGGTCTTCAGCAAATTTATAGCCCACAATAAGATACATAAAAATGTAAAAGAAATTCGGAAATTCATTTATCCTAAAAAGATATTCGCAATTTGGCTGTATATGTTACGGGAAAATCTGTTTTTTCGAGAAAACCTGATTTTTCCGGGAAAATCTGATCAGTTCAGATTTTCCCTGGAAGGCTAGAAGAAGACCTAGCAGAGGCACTAGAAGAAGTGCTAACAAAGGCGTTAGAAGAAGATCTAGCAGAGATGCTAAAAGAGGCGCTAGCAGATGCGCTAGAAGAGGCGTAGCAGAGGTGCTAGAAGGTCATTTCAGATTTTCCCGGGAAGATCAGATTTTCTCGTAACATATATACTGAGATGCTTTTCCCGCCAATACAACCACGTAGGGATGCATGTTGGTGGGAAAATCAAGCTCAATATAGCTTGGTAAAAAATCAAGGGGTAAAAATTGAGAAATTTTTTTGTCCGATTTCGATGATTTTGGGCAGTTAGCAGAAGAGAGTAGCAGGGGATGTTGAAAACGTTATTGTAAGGTCCAAATATAGATTGCAAGGGCTCTAGCTCCGACATACTCACAGACATTACACGTTTAATGTAGTAGGATTTAACATTTATCTAAAAAAGCAAATGCAACATTCGGAGCAAGTCCCCTGGCTGCCGCCACTTAACGTTGACTAAATTCGGCAAAAAATTTTTATTTTCTTCTGGAAATTACCCATTTAGGGGTAATTTTATGCGAAAAATCGATTGCGCGCTCTCCCGCAACCTGAAAATCGCAGAAAATGGTGAAAATTCGATTTTCTCGAGAAATGAACAAATATTCCTCCATGCATCCCTGCATGGTTATATTTTGGCAAGAAAATCCTGTTAATTTTTCCGCCAAAAACGACCACACAGGGATACATGGGGGAATTTATTCATTTCTCGAGAAAATCGAATTGTCACCATTTTCTGCGATTTTCGGGTTACGGGAGAGCGCGCAATCGATTTTTCGCATAAAATTACCCCTAAATGGGTCATTTCCAGAAGAAAATAAAAAATTTTTTGTCNATTGTCACCATTTTCTGCGATTTTCGGGTTACGGGAGAGCGCGCAATCGATTTTTCGCATAAAATTACCCCTAAATGGGTCATTTCCAGAAGAAAATAAAAATTTTTTTGTCGAGTTTAGCCAACGTTAAGTGGCGGCAGCCAGGGGAACTTGCTCCGAGTAATTTTCTGAGACGTTTTTTATGTTTGCCCTCTTCCACATGCCTTCTAAGATTACCTTTAAATAATAATGCCGCAAATTGATTTCTCACATAGGAAAAATCCCTATAGGGGTATTTTGGTAAAAATTAAAAAATATATAAAATTGTGAAAAAATCGCCCAAAAAATCATAAAAATCCCAATTTTTGGGCCACCTTGTCATCAAAGTTAAAAATCAGGAAAACCATTTGCTAATTTTTTAAATTGTTTGATTTTCAAAACGATTATTTGACTTTTGAACATTTTGGCTTCTGAGCAAGTTCCGGTCACACACTCTTGTAATTCTATTTTTACACCTGAATAACTTTTGTGTATTTTTGTTGAAAACATGTTGGAAATCAATGTTGATATAATTGGTGTAATTTATTCAGTATTGATTGCTGCTGGTGGAATTTTTGGATATGTCAAAGCAGGCAAGATGTTTTCCACTAGGGATCATAGATGGTCAAGGGGTCTAACCAATCCGGTAAAAGGCCGAAAATTGGACCAACCTGGCATTCGGCCGGGTTGGTTGCTTAATAAAATTTTCCTATTTTTTCACCAAAATGATCAATTTTTTAAAACCAAAAATTGTAAATTTTTGAGAATTTTCAGCTAAAAAATAACCATTTTTCAAAAGAAAAAATCGCCGGCGATGCAGGTTTTTTTCTTATACAAGGGGACGGAGAAGTCTGGTGGGCTCGAACCATCGACCATTTGCAAAGTGAGACGCTTGCCACTTCACCATGGGTGAAGATCTTTAAGAAATTTTATTTTAGGTAGCATTGCTTCTTTGGTAGCTGGTGTATGTTCAGGTCTTATTGCACTTTTTGGTGCCCTGACATCAAACTTTTATGTTCTTGGCGGTAACAAGCTTTTCTATGTCTTTGATTCTATACAACCATTTTAGCAATTGCCTTGCTCTTAACCGCTGTGATGGGCTATCGTTGGCTGGATTCTAAAAATTTCATGCCACCAGGAATTATTGTCATTTTGAGGTATGCTTATTAAAAAATTTGAATACATTCAAATTTTTAGCCTAATCATGATTGCTCGTTGTGTCGTTTATTTTGTATGGCAACGCAATTCTACTTAAAAAGGCTTGGTACTTGAAGACTTTTTGGTGCTAATTTTTTGTGAAATCATAAAGTATTATTATCAGTATTTTCTGTTACAAATATCAGTGTATTATGACCTCATAAACTTTTCCTATATTGTAAATAAAAATGTATTTTTATAAAAAATAAATTTTTAATCAATTTGTATGCTTTTTAAACAATTGTATTGGGCATTTTCCGCCAGGAGGAAAAAATTAATTGACCGTGATCAGGTGTCCATATAATTTTTTCGATGAGGGCGCAATTTTTTTTATCTCAGGATGAAACTGATGTAGAAATTTTATTCGTTTTGTCATTTATTTGTATAGCAACACAATTCTAATTAAAAACGTCACTTATCATTTATTAAGGTGCTATCATTTATTAAAGTATTATTATTATCAGTAAGAACTAACTTGTTCTCGGGACTAACCTTTCACCTAAGGAAAATTTCATCCTCAACGACCCTTTTTTTGCCTTCAAAAAATCGACTTTTTATCAGCTTGATTCATGGACATTAGCAAGTGGCGCAAAATTTATCGTTGAAGATTTCGATCCCGGCAATCAAAAAATATTTTTTTCTCTAGGCAGAAAATGACCTATAAATAATCGATTAGATCATCCATTGATAGGGTTTGATAATAACTAATGTTTCTTTGCGCTATTAATCGATAAGCAAAAGTCTCTCTTTCCTATCGCAACATTTATATACGTTTACTAAAATTTTTCCTAAAAATTAAACCATTATGGGTAAGTAATTTTTAAGTATTTATTAGCAAAAATGTGGTTTCTTGACGATACGAGCACCTAAAAATTTCTAAAAGATAAAGTTAACATGGGGAAGGCCGATTGTAACCGATTCGTTTTTTGAATCATAATTTTGTATTGTATACAATGGCGTAAAATTTTTTTGATAAAAAGTCGATTTTAATGAAGGCAAAAAAATTATTTCTATTGATGAATCGAACCCTCGACCTTTTTTAAAGCCAAAGTAAGGCGTATTACTACTGAACTATGAACGAAAAAAATTTTTGTTCTTACTATTCGATTAAGTCTCAATAAATAGTTTGTAAATTTTTTGAAACTAACTTTTTTCAAAAAAATTTTTCGATCATCTTATTCTGCATAAAATTCTGATTCAAAAACCATTCGGGTTACACTTGGCCTTCTCCGTGTTTGAAAGCCGATTATAACCCGAATGGTTTTTGAAAAAGTGTTGGTTCTTTGTAATTAATGAACAAAAACTTGTACTGAAAGTTATGAAATACTTCGGGCAACTGATAGTTATACGCAATCGCCATTGCACCAGAGTTTATTTTTCTGCACACATTCGAATAACAAGCCATCGGTGTAGTTGTACGTAAGCGCCACTGAGAGTTCGGTCAAGAAAAGGTTCGACAAAAAATAGGCTCGTCGTCAGTTGAACTTTTTGAAAAATAGTCCCGTCGGGAGTCAAACTTTTTGAGCTGATTTGTTCTTATCACTTGACCTTTTACTGTTCTTACCTTTTACTTCTTGGAAGTGATGCAATCGTTTAAATATTGAATTTTCCAAAATTAATTGTCTTTTTTAAATTTTAATGTCTAATACTTTTCACTGTATAAGTTGTCCCAAAAGTTTTCGATTGATCTTTGGGTGGCCAAGTATTACGTAATCCAAACGTAATTTGCGTTTTTAACCTTCCTCTATACAGTGCCGTTTTTGTTGAAAAATGCCTGTTTTTAAGCTGAAAATTCTCAGAAATTGATGATTTTTGGAAAAAAATGATGAATTTTAAAGAAAAATGAAAAATATTACGACGCTGTTGGTAAACAAGAACTGAAAATTTTGGTGAAAAATCATAAGGAGGCCATTATGATTTTTGAAAAAATTTGAGAAAAAACATAAGGGGACCCTTATGATTTTTTTGGTCTTGAAGGGGTTTGAGGAGACCCGGACCCTAACGCAGCTACGGCTCTGCCTCTATGTACTCCATGCCCAGCTTTATATTTTGGCTACCCCCTCCATAGTTGTGAACAAAATTTAATCGAAAACGGATTTATCTAGAGAGTAATAGAGTATATCGACCGACAAACTTTTCGAACAGCCTAATAATTTAATAAATAACATATTTTAGAGACCGTCGATTTAAAAATAACCACCATTTTGATGTACTGTCACTCATTTGATGGAAAACATGTTCCCATCAAAGGAAACATCAGCAGATCCACTCTTAAGTGGCATAGATTTCCTAGTTGAAAAAAAGGCATTTAGTAGAAAAGAGCTCCAAGATCACCTCATGCCGGTATGGCAAAGTTTGAGTGAGATGGACGAGGCGGTCCCCTTCTGTGCGCCAGTCAACCCCAAATTGCGAAATAAAAATGAGGTTTGTTGTGCACTATTAAAGGACTAGTCCGCTCGAAAAAAAGTTGCCATAATATGTATATATTCAGAAATTTCATGAAAAATGGGGCATTTTTTATTTTCACGGTACCCTCTGAATCGTTTTAGTTTCACACGTAATTATCTCAAACGATTCAAAGGATGCCCTAAAAACGAAACATGCCCCATTTTTCATGAAGTATCAACTTATGGCAACCTTTTCCCGAATGAAATGGATCTTTAAGCACATTATGTGGAATTATTTTAGGAAAGAAAGTCAATGAACTTACTTACGATTCGGGCAAATCTCGAAAAAGGAGTGTACACCAATCCATGGGAGTTCTGCGACGACATATGGCTCATGTTCGACAATGCTTGGTTGTATCGAAAGAACTCAGAAGTCTACAAATTTTGCTCAAAGGTAAACAGAAAATGAGTAAGCAGAAGTAAAGTGGTATATTTTTAGTTGGCCGAATGTTTTATGAAAGCAATCAATCCTGTGATGCGTGACATGGGCTACTGTTGTGGACAGAAATTGACGTTCACACCATTAGCCCTATTTTGTGATCGCCAGCCAATGTGCGTGATCGGACGAGACCAAGAGTACTATCTATACGGACCCGGCTCCACACAATTCGATGTCACTGTGAGTGACAAGTACATCTGCTGTCTAAAATGTTTCAAAAATTTGCCAGAAGGAGGCATTAACTTGAACGAAAATCTAAATGAGACACCAAAGTAAGCGCATATATTTTTTGGTTTTCATCATAATATTCTCAATTTTTACACGGCGCGTCAAAATTTCGAAAATGTTAAAATTTAAAAAAATGTCGCCAATCGACTCAGCTCATCGAGCGCTTCAAAACGAGTACCATATCATGGTTTGAGGGGTTGACCCATGGCCGAGTGGATAAAGTGACAGATGTGCAGTTTACAAGCCGCGGGTTCGGTTCCTGTTTTTAAAATTGTCCAAATTCCATGAAAATTTTTGCGTATCCATATGACCTCTAAAACACTTTGCTATAATTTTGGCCAATAAATACTTACTGGAGCTGTATAGTAATATAGGTTTTAACTAAGTTAAAATCATTATTACTATACAGCTCCAGCAAGTATTTAATGGCCAAAAATGATAGAAAAGTGTTTTAGAGGCCAAAAATGGATATGCAAAAAATTTTCATGGAATTTGTACAGCTTTAAATTTGAAGCGGGATTCGAACCCGCGACCTATAAACTGCATCTATCACTTTAGCCACTCGGCTATAGGCCAAAGCCCATGATATGGTACTTGTTTTGAAGCGCTCGGTGAGCTGAGTCGATTGACGACTCAGCTCACCGAGCTGAGTTGCCAATCTTTTTAAATTTTGGCATTTACCACTTTTTCGAAATTTTGACGCCCCGTGCTTAGCATGACACCAAAATCAAAATTCATCAAAATGAAGAACGACCAAATCCATCATGAGCCATTCGAATCGTGCAAGATTTGCAAACGAAAATGGCATAGAATCTGCGCAAATTTCAACGAGAAGGTGTTCCCCGAGGGCTTCATTTGTGACACTTGTCGGAAAGAGAAGAATATTCCAAAACCTGAAAATAAGTTCACCGCGAAAAAGCTTCCTCACTGTCAACTATCAAGACACATCGAAGACCGTGTCAACCAATACATGATTAAGAAAGGTGGCTTGAGCGCCGATCAATACGAAGTTGTTATTCGGGTGTTGTGCGCGGTTGACAAAGAAGTTGAAGTGAAGCTGATGATGAAACAAAAGTATGCAGGCTTCCCAGACAGGTTCCCTTACCGTTCAAAAGCTATATTCGCTTACGAAGTTGTGGATGGAGCGGAGATTTGTTTCTTCGGCTTGCATGTTCAAGAATATGGAAATGACTGTCCTTTGCCGAATCGCGGGTAAGAAAATATATAAGATCATTAAAAATGTTTATGCAAAATTTTTTAGTCGAGTGTACCTCGCTTATTTGGATTCTGTACACTTCTTCCAACCTCGACAGCTGAGAACCGATGTGTACCATGAAATCTTGCTAGGCTACTTGGAGTATGTTAAAAATCTCGGCTATACCATGGCCCACATCTGGGCCTGCCCACCATCCGAAGGTGACGACTACATCTTCCATTGCCATCCACCGAAGCAGAAAATACCAGAACTAAAACGGTTACAGGATTGGTACAAGAAAATGTTGGACAAGGGAATAGAGGAGAGCATCGTGGCCGAATATAAGGACATCTTCAAGCAGTCCAAAGATGACAACGTTCAAGCCCCGACGTCGTTGCCATACTTCGAGGGTGACTTGTGGCCGAATATAATCGAAGATTGTATCTGCAAGGAAGAAAACGAAAGAAGAAAACAAGAGGCTGCACAAGCAAAAGAAGGTGACGAAGAGATGTATCAAGTAGACGACGAAGGTGAGGCGAAGAAGAGCAACAGATCGTTAAATAACAAAAAGAAGAACAATTTGAAAAAGTCCACCGAGAAAAAGCCAGATGGAGGTACCGGCGACAAGGTCATGGATAAATTGTACATCGTTTTGAAAAAGCATAAAGAAGTCTTCTTCACGGTACGCCTAGTTTCCCATCAGGAAATCGCCATGAACAAACTAATCAAGGACCCAGACCCACTATCTTTGAGTGAGTTGATGGACGGCCGCGATAACTTTTTGAACAAGGCCAGAGATGAGCACTGGGAATTTAGCTCGTTGAGAAGAGCCATGTATAGCTCGCTCTGCTTCTGCTATGCCCTCCATACTCAAGAAAACATATCCTACATTTGCAACAATTGCAACAACACGATTGTCTGCTGGCATTATCAAACATGTGACGACTTCGACTTGTGCGCATCGTGCTACAACACTGTTGAACATCAACACAAACTGGAGAAAATCAACACCATTATCGAGGTGTCCGCCGAATCATCCAACACGAGAGACGAGTCCATGCAACGCTGCAATCAATGCCTTATTCATGCTAGCCAATGCAGAGACACGAATTGCTGTCGTAAGACTTGCCATCAGATGAAGGAAGTTGTTGCCCATACCAAGTTGTGCAAGAAACTCCAGTCCAATTGCCCCGTGTGCAATCAATTCATCAAGTTGTGCTGCTATCATGCTAAGCACTGCAACCAGCAAAGTTGCACGGTGCCATTCTGCTCCAAAATTCGCCAGAAATTGCAAAAACAGAAAAGGTCCCAGAATCGTCGTGCCGATAATCTGATGCGCAGAAGGATGGATATGCTTAATGCCGACGCGAGCAACAGAGCTGGTTTAATGTATGCCTCAACGTCGAGTGTTTCTGCCATACCACAGTCTAATCATCCACCACCAACCATGCAGACAAATTTCATGCATTTTAGAACAAATGGGAACATGGGACCAAGTGGAATGCCAAATCAGGGTCCGATGATGGGAATGAATTTGATCGAGACTAGACCCATGAATGACATAGCGGATATGAACATGTCATTCATGAACAATCCACCTGGGCACTCATCACAAGGTATTAGTTGAGTTTATCGGGAGGGGGTATACCTTTTATATAATCATATATTGAAAGTTTTGGTGCTTTTGCCAAGATTCCTGGTTAATGACGATTCTCGTAGAAAGACTAATTTAGATATAAATTTAGATGATTTAATAGAGCCGTTAGAAAACAACTTGATTATACAACATTTTGATGCTGACGAAACTGCATATCAAGCATCACAGTTGCATTGGCCAATTGGAGCTCCTGGGCAACCAGATGCACCTACACTACAAGGTAATCCACTTCAAGGCCATCAAGCACCACAGTCACATTGGCAAACTAGCGATTCTAAACAACCGGGTGCACCGGCGCCACAAAATTATCCAACTCATGGTGATCAAACATTGGACAATAACACTCGTTCAGCAAATGAGATTAGGTTTGCTCAGCATGTTGAAATTTTAAAATCAACATTTCCCATCATCAAAATGAACCTAGAAAAATACAAAGACAAAATTCATGCAAACGTAGCCAATCGCGAAGAAATGGAGAATATGAGTAAAATACTAAAAGAGCAATGCATAAACGATTTGAATAAGGTGGAACTATCTTGTCTAAAGTTTTATTTTTCAACAATTTTGTCGATTTTAATTGATGTAAGTATGCATGAGTAATACGGCTCTAGGAACCATACATGCACAAGCAGGGGGGTGCAGGTTGGTCGAATACGAATTGATCGCCGCCTCCCCCCTGGATGCCGAGTGACGACCAAAAAAAAAAAAGGCCGCCAAAAAAATTTACCAAAATACGAATTGATCCTTAAATTTTTTTCCTCGATACGACGAATTGAGGGGGGGGGTGCAGCACCCCCTTGTGCATGTATGGTCAAATCCTACTACATTAAACGTGTAAGGGGCCATTCAGATATTACGTTATCATGTTGGGGGATGGGGAGTCAGTCCTCTCCACAAAAAGTTGATAACGCTAGTGAATTTTTGATAGCGTTGGGAGGAGGGGGGGGGGGGGGGGTGCAGCACCCCCCCCCCTTGTGCATGTATGCTAGGAACTTCCACAGCGGGGTTCAAAACGACATGCGGAACTTCCACAACGATTTTCACGGGAAAGCGGAAAAAATCGACCGTTGTGGAAGTTCCGCTTTTTTCGTTGTGGAAATTCCTAGAGCCAGTAATACCAAACTTATAATTTTTAGGAATATACCAACATGGTGGAAGAAAGTAAAAAAATACGTTTATATAAAGAAATTGGGCGTGACTATTTTTCACTCTTCCAGCTTAAAGAGTTAAAGCAAATTAAGAAAGTAGGAAGTATATTTTTTTGTTAAATAAGATTTTTTAGCATGCCGAAATATGGTGGAATAATATATTCTCGTTCGCCGGCAAAACTCATGGCGGCGGTGCACCAATTATCAGACCCAACAAGCTAGCTGGAGATATATCTACTATAATACCTACTCTGTCATCAGTATATACAAACCCACCTCCAGAAAAACGTCAAAAACTTCAAATTATTGATGAATATCTCGAGAATACCAATGATGAATATCTCAAGGAGAATTCTGTTGGTGAATATCTCGAGAATACCCAAAATCGAGCGCTCCTCATGACGTTAGATACTGAGCCTATGAAGCTGGTCATTATAGATATGAATGTTCAATGGTATAAGTTGGTGCCTAGTGCCTTGAATTATTATGCAGAAAATGAACATCCACGTAAAAATCTTTTAAATTAATTTTCGAACTGTAATTTTAGCTGTCTTCGTGACGTTTTATGCTACTGAACGATCAGATTCTGGCTTTATTTTCATGATCCCTGCTCACGTGAAGACAAATGAGCCCAATGGAAAGAAGAGAAATGATATTGTGATTTGCAGCAACATTTGGGCTACTAACCATGACAACACTCGTCAGAAACGACAAGATTTGTCAGAAAGCAAGTCCAAAGGTCAAAAAACGCCTATTCATCACCACTACGAATGTCAAAGTTGTGCTATGTTAAAGAAAAAGGGTAAAGGAAAACAAGAAATAGAAAATGCTGTAGAGACAAATGATGACGAAGAAATGGTAGAAGAAGATATGCCTTTTCTTCTTGAACAAGCTGAAGAAAATGGCCAAGCTGAATATAATGATCAAGATGAAGATTATGACCAAGATTATGATGATGGCTATGAAAATGAAGAAGAAATTAGTAATAGTGCTCAAAACGAAAGCAAAGTTATTTCAAATAAAAGCACGACTTTCTTATTAAAAAGTTGCAAGGAAGTAAGCAAATCACAATTGCTAAAAGAGTTTTCTCAGACAGGGTATACTCCCCGCTCAGAACCACTAGATCACAGAAACACCGAGGCTGATTTTTTTAAATTCAGGAAAGGGGAAGACCCCTTCCTGCCCCTCGACTATCCCATTGTGAGGTATAGGTGATTATCCGGATTCCCGCTTCACTAAATGCCTAGCTCTTTCAGAAAATTACAGGTTTTTGCTAGTTTTAAAATAAAAAAATTTAGCAACAATTCCGAATTAGAATCGAAGAAATTAATGAAAGACTTGAACACAAGTCTTGTGGTGAAAAATTTTCCCCAGAATTTAACAACAACCTAACCGAACAAGAATTTAAACAACAACCTAACCGACCAAAAGGTTTACCAAAAGATTTGGTGGATGCGATATACAAAACCTGCATTAGAAAAATTCGATCCAAGATACAAAAAGGTGAAGATCTGATACAGAATGACGACAAACTGCTTGTTAACGGTAAATACGTGGGACAAGAAGAAAATGAATCGAAATTGATACCAATTGCTCATGTGAAAGCGTTGCATATTTGTAGAAAAGTGCTAGCCTATATATCAACATCAACTTGGAAAAGACTACTTTTTTCGGAGAAATTTCTTAACGATTTTGAAAAGAAAGTCAATGCGTTGGAGTTATACGAGAAGGGAAACAAAATGAATGATGGGGAGATAAAGAAACCAAGAGAACAGTCACTTGGTCAAGCGAATATACAATTTAAGGTAATGAAATTTTAGACATTATAGTCAGTTCACAAATGCTTGATTAAAATGATGAAGGTTCAATTCCCAGTCTTGTCAATACAGTTTTGTTGCGTTTTTTGGAACCCACAAGAGCTTTTCAACAGCAAATAACGTCAAATTCGTGTTCCCCGCATAGAACAATTTTCATTACCAAAAAACACCCAAATATACATCATATTAAAGGGCGGGGGTGCAAGCTCAAAAAATTTTTTTGAAAAATGACTTTCTAGGGATAAAAATAGTGTGAAAAATCGATTGCGCACATCCCCGTCTCGTGAAAATGCTTCCTTCACCTTGTTTTCGGGAAATAGCACTATTTCTGGCGAAAATAACACTATTTCACGTTTAAAATAGTGCTATTTTCCCCTAGAAATAGTGCTATTTCCCGAAAACAAGGTGAAGGAAGCATTTTCACGAGACGGGGATGTGCGCCGCGCAATCGATTTTTCACACTATTTTTATCCCTAGAAAGTCATTTTTCAAAAAAAAATTTTTGAGAAAGGGCTCTAATTTGCACCCTCCTTTAACACTCGGATACTTCAGTGAATTTTTTGGTCCAAATAAGATAGTTTTTAATGTTGACTATGAATATGAAATAATTATTTAAAAGAAGTCCCGACTGGGGGTCCCCCATCTTTGTGTTTACCTCGTTAAAATTTTAAGGGTTTTTTTGTAATGGCCATATCTATTGATAGGATTGGGGCTTGTTGACCACTCGTTGTAAAGGGGAGAATCTGCTCTACAACTTTTATGGTACTTCGATCCTTTCCTTTGTTAGGTTATTTGCTTTCTCATTTTAGACTAACGCATTAGGATGTGAATTGCTTAAAGATGCTATGTGCGAACATTTTCGAAAAAATAATGCCGATATTGAATTTTGTGTTATTGAAGATGTGGCATACGAAATCACAAAAATATTGAATTTTAATATTGATGTCGATAGTATCGACCTTGATGCACAAATGAAGATCCTTACAAAAATGCATAATCTTGGCTTTCCCGAGTACATGAATTGGAACCATGTCAAAGAAGTTCTCGATCAATATAAAAAAAGAAAAAGGGATATGACAAAAAATAATAAGAAAAAATCGGAAAATATTCGGAGGATTATTGATTGGTATCGCCAAAAAATGGTTTGTTGTATTTTATTTTAACTTTTTAATCAAAAAGTTTTTAGGCAGAAGATTCTATGATCTCTATTAGAAAGCTGTTAGAATTAGAATATATGGTTGATGGAGAAAATGAGCTAAACATTGTAAACATCGGTGGGCAAGAAGAAGTGGAGCTGCCAACTTCTAGTAAAGCCAAGCCAAAAATTTACAGCGTGTATTATTATTAATTTTTTAAAACAAACTTTTCGAGAAAACCGAGCTTTGGGTGTCACAAAATTTTTGTAAGGATACTTATTTTGATAATGAATTTTATCGATTTCTAGGAAGATTCGTTCAAAATCTCTTTTACCAAAGTTGTAAAGTTTGTTTTCTTCTACAATTTTTTTAAAGGTTACTTTTGATGAAAATCGATAGAAAAACAAGAAAATCGCACGAAAAAGTAATAGTCCTTAAAAAATTTTGTGACACGTTTTGTGACATAAAGCTCTGTTTTCTTTAAAAAAATGTTTCAAATCTAATTATAGCCAAACTTTTTACCAAATTTTTAGGATTTTTTCAATTTTAAAAAGTATAGGGTGATAAAATATTTTTCTATCAAAAGATAAGAATTTTTAAAACGTGTTAATACGCTGAAACACCCTGTAGTTACAGAATCTTTTAAAGGAGCAGTCAACTCGGAAAAAAGTTGTCATTTTTGTTGACATGAAAATTCATGAAAAATGGCATCATTTTTTGTTTTTACAGTAAAATTTTGAATATTATAATTGTGAGTGGAGTTTCGTCTGTGTATTACAACGAAAACATGCAATGCACATAAATATCATTTGCATGATTCAATAACGTTGTCTAATGAAACGATTGATCAAAAATTATAAAATTCAAACTTTCTGTGCAAAAGTTCATTATAAACAATTCAAAAATTTGAATTTTATAATGTTTGTTCAATCGTTTCAATATACATCTTTTCATTGAATCAGGGAAATGATATCGATGTACAAGTTTTCGTTTTAATATACAGATGAAACTTCACGCGCAATTATCTCGACAAAGATAGCAATTTAGAATTTACTGTAAAAACAAAAAATGCTCCATTTTTCATGAATTTTCAAAATATCAACAAAAATTGCAACTTTTCAGAGTGTAATGGCCTTTTAAGGCAACAAAAATATATCACTAACTTCATATTTTTTTACTTTAAACCCGGTTTCTTTTTATTCTAATCATTTTTTTAATTTTCTGCCATGATTTATCCATTTTGTGATGACATTTTTATTATATAACTATTTATTTCTGATGTATATATTTATTTCTGATGTGTATTTTTATTATTATATAACTATTTATTTCTGATGCATTAAAGTTTTTCAAAAATGGTCCAAAATGATGTTGGCCATGGCCCAAAACAACTTATTTTTGGGCAAAAAGAAGTTAATATAGGTTTTGAAGAGGGGGTCCACGGGTCCCGGATCTCCCTCTTCCTTAGGGCCTCCACTAATTCGTTCCGACACGGAATTCCGGAACTCGTCGGAACGACTTAAACTTTAAAAAATATTTTTCCACATATAGATATAACTTTTATGTTTTATCTATATGTGGTAAAATTTTTCCAAAATTTTAAAGTTTAAGTCGTTCCGACGAGTTCCGGAATTCCGTGTCGGAACGAATTAGTGGAGGCCCTTAGCTACGCCACTGAATCTTTGTAGCCGGCCAGAAAAATGACAATTTTCGCTTCAAAACCCCATTTTTTCCTGAATCAGAATCAGGAAAGATTCTCAAGTTTCGCGAATGCGCACAATCAATTGAGTAGATCATCTTTCCATTCATGTTTTCAATAAAAATAGCATATCAAAATTTGAAAAAATTTATTAAACATATATATAGTTTAATTATAAAAGGTATCATAAGGTCGTTAGGAAAGTTTTAAGCTTTTGCAGGTTTCTTCTAATCTTTATAAAAAATGGCCCTGTAGGGAGTTTTTCTATGCGAAAAATCGATTGCGCGCATTGCCTAAGCTTTAAAATGCATCCTTGACTCTGATTCAGGGTGGACGTTAGTGTATTGAAGCGAAAATCACATGATTATGTGTCAGAGAAGTGTTTTCATGCCTCGAAAATGAGCTCAATCGATTCCTCGCATAAAATTATCCTTGGAAAATAATTTTTAGACAAAAATCCAAAATACCTTCTCTGGCATGAATCAGGGAAAAATGCGCTGTATTAAAGCGAAAATTGCCGGGATCAGAGACATGCAAAATTTTTCATGATTTGAAAATGCGCGCAAACGATTTCTCGCGCAAAATTACCCACAGAAAGTTGATTTTCAGACAGATTACATGAAATAATGATTAGATGGAATTTTCAAAAGCTTAAAACTTTCCTAACGACCCAATATAAAGGAAAACTGTTAGCTTTCTTGAGTTCCTCTAATTTGGTCAACGAGATCCAAGTTTTCTTGAGATAATTTCTTCATTATACCTAAAAAATTACTTATAGCTAATTTTTTCTCAAACATTTTTTGAGCCTTAAATCCTTTTTATTATATCTTAAGGCTTTCACTAATTCGTTGTGATGATTCGCAATGACTACTAATTTCACCTAGGCGTCACGACAGCTCTATCTTTTCAGGGTTAACGAATTTTCAAATGTCGTCTTCCTTGAGCCTGAAAAGTTATCCTCACTTTAAAAAAAAGCGTCGCGAATTAGTAGGAGCCCTTACTCTCTGGATACTTCTGTTATTTAGCAAATTGAGATAAATTGGAAACATGTTTTTAAAAAAATTCGAACCTTGAAACATAAACCCGTCCGTGTGAACCCAAGGAGCTATAATTTGGCATAGGTTCTGATGCAGTTAGAACTAATTCTTCTTTCCAAGTTGGCAATAAATATATCCAAACTTTTAAAATTTCACCATTAGTCATTTCAACAGGATGTCCTTCTCGTCTATAAAAAGTTGGATGCACTTCAAGCTCATCTAGTGCAACAAGTTTTTGTTCATCAACAGAATATATTTCTCCAAAGATTCTCTAAAATTTGGTAGTAGAGAATAGCAAATTCACATAGAAACCTTACATGTCCTTTTCCAGCGTCATTTAACAAAAATGGAAGGTTGAATTCTGATGCTATAATAAGCGGAAATTTTTCTTTGGTTTGCCCAGTACCAATCAACTCATAAGAGCCCGTATTTGGATCTATCATAATATTATGATTGGGTTCACCCGATTTCAAAGTTCCATATGTAAAAACCAAATGTCGAGTTACTGTCATCTACAAATTTTCATAAAAAATAGTATTAATTACAAGTAAAAATATTTTTTAAGACAAAACCTTTAGTATAAAAGTTAGTTACATAATACATAAATTTTATGTCGTAATCTAATACAAAAAACAACATTCTATAAAAATAAACTAGTTTTGTTGGCTGTAGAGAAAAATTTACAATAAGTATAAAGTAGAGAATTTCTACATTAAAGGGACACAACTACGGCGCACTAAAGAGCAAAAAGGTTGTGGTAAGGGTCAAAAATAACAAAAAAAATTTCATCAATCGACTCGGCTTGCCGAAAGCTTCAAAACGAGTACCATATTATGTATTATTAAGAGTTTAACCCATAACCGAGAGATAACGCATTCGACCTTCACTCACAGGGGCGAGTTCGATCCCGTGCCCAAGTCATTTTTTTATGTTGTCAAAGATTCATGAAAATTTTTGCATATCCACATTTTTATGCGGGAAGCACGATGGCGCTATTATTTTTCCTTTTGCAAAAATCTCAAAAACTTTTTTCCAATTTTCCCAAAAGTTTTCATGGAAAAAAATAACGCCATCGTGATCCACTCATAAAAATGTAGACATGCTTTTTTGGGATCGAATCCTTAAGATCGAAGTTAATCAAAGCCGAGCACGTTAGCCACTCGGCCATGAATCAACCTCCTCCCATGATATGGTACTCGTTTTGAAGCTCTTGGCGAGCTGAGTCGATTTGGTAAAGAAATGAGAATAACTATTCAGCCACTTTTTCTTTCAATTCTTTATTCTCTATCTCAAATTTTATGCTTCTCTTGTATCTTCTTGAAATCATCTTCCGCATAAACTCGAGACAACTTTCTGCCCAAACACACAGTTTTTACAATAGCCTCAGTCACCAAATAAGGATCACAATTCGCAGCGGGACGGCGGTCCTCCAAATATCCCTAAAATCCTAGTATTAGCCAAAATTCTCAAAATATAGACCTACACATCCATTTTGCTCTACCATTAGTGGTACTCGTATACTAGCTGTTCTATTCATAATGCCAACAACGCATTCTTCTAGTGGAGGAGCTGTACTTCTGCCTATCATGCGTCTAGCATTATCCTTGCCTTGTGCTGCATCATAATAAGCCAAATGTTCCTTATGAGCTTTTGATAGTTTCTCACAAGCCTCGAGAATTACTCTAAAGAATATAAAAATATTTTGGAGCTAGTGGCAAATGTGGACCCAAGTGAGCGTGATGTGAAATCACTTTTTTTCACCATGGTGAAATAGCTAAAGTCAATATGAAAATAAAACGCGGAAATAACCAAAAATTCGCCACAAATACAAGAAAAAAATGATTTGAAGATATTTTTAAAAGGTCACATCACGTTCACTTGAGTCCACATTTGCCATTAGCTCCAATATTAAAAAAAAAGTAAAAGTGATCCGAAGAACAATTTTTTACAGAGTGCAGAAAAATGGCACTTTTGACAATCTTCGAGCAATCCTTGAGGAATTTTCGCAAAATTTTTTAATTTTTGAAAATAACCATAAAGAGGATTTTTCTATGCAATAAATCGATTGAGCGCATTGAAAAATAATATTCTCTGATGATAAATTCGCAAAAAATGGATTTCAAAAAAACATGATTTTTCGTACTTTTTATAAAAATTGTTGAATTACACAGTGAGGCAAAAAAGTGGCTTTTATAATTTCATGTTTGCAGAAAAATTGGATTTTCTCGGGTAAAATGTTGTCATTTATCTAATTCTTTTTTAAAAATGTAGAGAATTTACTTTTCTACGTTTTTAAAAAAGAATTAGATAAATGACAACATTTTACCCGAAAAAATCCAATTGTTCTGCAAACATAATTGTAAAAAATGGTCACTTTTTTGCCTCAGGAACTGTTTTCAAGATTTTTCCAAATCGCACAATAAATTTTTCGCACAGAAACCCCGGCATAGGCTCTAATAAAAGAAGTGGGTGGAACAATACGAATGAAACGATCGAATAAAACGATACGAATGAAACGACATAATGGAAACCAAATTCAGGGTTTTCGTGTCAATATTCAGACGACTTCAAACCCGTTTCCGGACGCTGTTTGGAAATGAAATCGTTTCATTCGTATCGTTTTATTTTATCGTTTCATTCGTAGGTTTAAAATTTAACCAAGTTGTAATTGTATAAAATTTTCGTGGCAATATCTCTGCAATGAAGCTTTAAACACCCAAACCAAAAACATATTTTTAACAATTAAAGTATGCCCAACAACTTCCTGCCAAAATTAGAAAAAAAAAATCGATTTTACATGTCTGAAACATCCTTTGTGAATCAAAGGACTTAAAAATTGTTCATCGGGGCACTTCTTTCCATTATCATCCAACGTGAATAATAGAAAAAAATAGAATTTACTTTAATCCTCCAGGTTGTCGCATTTTTTCAGTCGAGAAATTACAATGGCAACCTGCGCCACTCCAATCTCCTGAAATAAAATATGCTTTCTAATTTCTGAAAAAATCTATACCAGCAGCAATCTTTGGATTAAAAGTTACAATCACATCAAATTGCTCGGCGACTCGATAGAGCAAAAATCGAGACATCCATACTTGATCACCAAGGTGAATACCTTCAACTGGACCAATTTGATATTCCCACTAAAATATAAGCCTTTATAAAAGCTGTTTTTTTGTTGTAGTCTACTTCGGACAATAATTCTTCAGCATTGGTGCCAGCGATGCTTAAACCAGCATACNTTTGATATTCCCACTAAAATATAAGCCTTTATAAAAGCTGTTTTTTTGTTGTAGTCTACTTCGGACAATAATTCTTCAGCATTGGTGCCAGCGATGCTTAAACCAGCATATAAACAAGCTGCATAATGACATTCGGAAATTTTCCTGCCCATGACAGTACCAGTGCCACTTGCCATTTGATACACAGCTAAGCCTTCAGCGTTAACTTGAGGTGCAGGAAAACCGTCCTAAATCAATTTTGGCAAATATATAAATTTGTGGTGAGAAAAAGAGGCACATAGGGCTCTCTCTCTCGTTACAAAAGATCAGCTGTTTCGGTGTTTAGGGGGAGGGGTCGCAGTCGGAAAACACAAATCCGAACGACTTGATCCACTTCGAGCTCAACTTGACGTTGTTTTGACCGATCTTTACGGGATGGCACTTATGAAACGATTTTCCATGTTGGATCCTTTGAGCCTTAAAAGACCCCACAGGATCACAGAAAATTTTTCATCGCTCAAATATTGCGAGAATCCATTTCCCATACATAAGAACCCCCTAGGACACTATTTTATCGAATTGGACATTGTTTTTATTGTGTTAATTGGGTATAAAATGTTGTGAACGAACTTTTCAATCACCCTGTATGTATATAGGGATCATTTTTTCGAAAATTAAGTGAGGAATGCTCTATTAAAAATAAAAATTGGGGGGGGGGGGGGATCAAAGACATAAGTGGTCATCAGGCGTGATGGAAACTTTTCTGAAAAACTTCAGTTTGAGAAGGACAAATTTTTTGCACCCCCTGATCGTTCTCTCCATGCCACTGCTATAAATAAAAGTTGAATTTGTCTACCTTGGGCCAGCCAAGGGGGTGCTTATCGGCACCTAATAAAGTATATTCTTGCTCCATGCCAAACCAAGGATGCTGATCCTTAGCGGCTTCCATGACTTCATTACACCGTTGGCGTGAGTTAAAGACTAAAATTTTTTCATAGATGAATAAAAACCTGATCAATCGTTAAGATTTTTTGATGTTGTACTCAATACATTTTTTGATCCCATTCAAAACGTATAGGGGTCTATATCCAATGAGAAGAATCCCAAAGTCCCCCATATTACGCCACTGATCGATCAATAAAAAAAGGTCAACAAATTATTTGGTTCTGAACTTTAACTCTTCGTACGGACTTGATTTAGGGCTCAACACATCATCCCCCTCCATCAATTATGAGGTAAATTTTCTCACATGAAGGATTCATATCTTTCTCCAGTGTCTCACAAAACACTATTTTATGTGGAGCAAGCCGAAATGGATCATTATAAAGTCCAACGGGTTTTAAATATGTTTCCTTAACAGGATCATAGACACAAGTCCACATAGGCACATCTAAAAAGTAAAAACATAGTAACCCCAAAAAATTGAATTTTAAAATTTTATTTAAAAAAATTTCATTTTTAAAATCGAGATTGGGTACTCTTAAGGGAGATGGAACCAAAATAACGTTTTTTATTTTGGAAATTTTTTCTTACTAAAAATGCGGCGAATCGATTACGCACATTTCCGAAGCGTGAAAATGCTTCTCTGACCCTGATTCAGGGGTATGTTAATGAAACGAAAACGAACTATTCATTTGTTGAGTCGTCATTATGTAGGTGCAAAAATTTTACCGCTTAAAGTCTTCGGTTCAAAATCAAGAGTTCTTGTTTTGGATTGAAAAGTTTGCCCTGAAACATTAATCCAAACATATTCGACTTTAATTTTTCCATTTGTGGATAAATTAAGATAATGTGAGGGCATTAAATCATTTTGATAGCAAATTTTTGAAAAGCTAAAAATATATGAATTAAAAATATATAGATTAAATGAATATTCATCTGTAAAGGGGCGTAGCCAGGTGGCTAGGGGTGCTGGAGCGCCGAAGGCTCGAAGAAATTTTTTTAACATAATGACCCCCTTATGATTGTTTTGCGATTTTTGAAAGTTCAGCCCCACTCCGTCGCCAAATCCTGCCTACGCTCTTGTAACTGTAAAACTAAAACTCTCGTACAATTTAGCATCTAGCAAAAATTGAGCTATTGGGTTGTTCAGAAAGTTCTGGGACTTTTTACATGAATTTTGGACCAAAATTTTTCCTAAAAACGACTCCTATAGAGGTAATTTTATGTGGGGAACCCATTACCGAAGCGTGAAAATCTTACTTGATCCTGATCAGGGAATAGGGTGGGTGTATTAGAGCGAAAATGAAGTTTCAGAAAAATCTTCTTCTAAGGGGTTTTTCTAGGCAAAGAATTGATTGAGGACATGCATGGAAAAATTTCCCTGGCACTGATTTAGGCGATTTTCGTTATGAAACATTTTTAGGGAGTATACCCCTCGTAGAAGTAATTTCTAGAGGTAAAAATCAAAAAATTCCTTCAGANAAGCGTTTTCAAGGTTCAGGAATGCGCGCAATCGATTCTCCGCATGAAATTACCCCCAGAAATATGATTTTGAGGGAGAAATTTCAAAATTTTTCGATTTTCGCTTCAATACACACATCTATTTCCCTAAATCAGGGTCAAGGAAGCATTTTTACGCTTCGGGAATGCGCGCAATCGATTTTTCGCATAAAATTACCCCTAGGAATGTCATTTTTTTGAAAAATGTCAAAAAATTTTTTTCGTCGTAGATCCAGCTGCAAATGTCTGTCCCCCTTTAATGTGCACATTCGATTCTCCGCCTAGAAAAAGCCCTAAAAAGCCGATTTTTCGGCGAAAAATCAAATTTTAGCTCATTTTCACTTCAATACACCCACCCCATTCCCTGAATCAGGGTCAAATCAGCGTTTTCTCTTCGGGAATGCGTGCAATTGATTCCCCATATAAAATTACCCCAAATAAGGGTCGTTTTTAGGAAAAAAATTTTCGGATCCAAAATTCATGTAAAAAGTCACAAAACTTTCTGAACAACCCAATAAAATGGAAAAATTTCGCTTGCCTTATATACAATTCTTATAAATATGCAAGTGTTATCATTATATGCAAAATGATGTTAAAATTATGCATTGAATCTCTTCTTGACTATAATCTTCTTAAACTATAAGTACATGCTTGATCAAATTTTGAATGTAATTTAAACTTACAGGGTGGGACATAAAAACCCTAATTTTTGCGTTTTTACAAGCAATTTTCATCAAAAATAAGTTTTTATGATTTTTGAAAAATTTTGAGCAAAAACATAAGGGGGGACCAAGAGAGAAAATTTTTCATTTTTCGAATTTCGGGGGGAGGCATGGCCCCTGCCTCCTCTCTAGCGTCACCTATTCCCTTGCAACATCGGCGTTTATAATATGGATATTTGAGACTTCGGCTTCTGCAACGCCGATGTTTGCGACTTCGAAATTTGATCATCGGTGTAATATCGGAGTGCGAAGCGTGCGCAGGGGCTAGTCTAATTGAAAAACCCTGATTGTAATCTTCTAAAAAGTTGTTCTATAAGGGCCTTAATATATTATTTCATAATATTTTTAAAAAATCCACTTTTTTTAGCCACCCTGTATTGTATGTTAGTTGATTCAAAATGATGACAAAATTCCATTGGTATTAAAAAACCTTCGTTCTCTTAAATTGGTATTAGTCCAAAATTTCCTTTATCAACAATAAATGATGGGAATTCAAAATTGTTATTAAGACCATTTAAATCCTATCATTTTTCAATTTGTTTGTCGAATTAAAAAAATATTGGGTTGTAGCATAAGTTGTTGCAGCTCAATAAATACAGGGTGATCAATAATTTACTCACGTATTTAAAAAGCTCGCCAAAAATCGAGTTTAAGTCCATTTCAGTTGCCCAATAGCTCATTCGATAGCCACCATCACTGAATTTTTTTAGGAAAAAATTATTAAAAAATATTTTATTTTCAATTTTTTATTCCAAGAATACTAAAAAATTACGATTTTTTGAAATTTTCCTTATTTTCAAAATTTTGCCAAAAATCGAGTATAGAACGGATTTCTTCGAGCGACGGCAATCTTGAAAGATGGGAATCTGAGGGATTTTTTACAAAAGAAACTATTGAAAAAGCTTTTGGACCTAGGTGATTTTTGTACAATTTTGAGAAACTCAAAAAATCACCTTGCCCTTCACCCTTATGTTTTGTCCAAAATTTCGAAAAAAACATGGGAGGAGGTAAATTTTGAAAATCGACTCAACTTATCAGCGCTTCAAAACGAGTACTATATCATGAAGTTTTGGGAGTTAGACGCGTGACCGAGTGGCTAACGTGCTCGGGCTCAGGGATATCAAAGAACTGACCTTTTAGGTCAGTTAAAACTGATCTTAAGGAGTTTCAAACTCCTTAAGGTCAGTTTCAAACTGACTTTCATTTACATTATATGTTCATCAAATTTTTTCTCCTTAATAAGTTCGACACGCAAGCTAGACAACGATGTAATTTTTTGCATCGAACTTATCAAGGAGAAAAAATTTGACGAGCATATAATTAAGGAAGAATAGGTCAGTTTGAAACTCCTTAAGGTCAGTTTTACCTGACCTAAAAGGTCAGTTCTTTGATATCCCTACTAGGGCTTCACTCATAGGGCGCGGTTTTGATCCCGCGCCTAAAAGTCATTTTTTTATTTTGTTGTCAAAATTCATGAAAGTTTTTATATTTCCACATTTTTGTACGGGGAACACGATGGCGATATTATTTTCCATGAAAATCGAAAAATCTCTTTTGAGATTTTTCAAATCTTCCAAAAATTTTCATGTTAAAATAATAGTGCCATCGTATTTCCCGCATAAAAATGTGGATATGCAAAAATTTTTATGAATTTTTACAACAAAATAAAAAAAGACTTTTGGGCGCGGAATCGAACCCGCGCCCTATAAGTGAAGGCCGAGCACGTTAGCCAATCGGCCATGGATCCAACCTCCAAAACCCTATAATATGGTACTCTTTTTGAAGCTCTCGTGAGCTGAGTCGATTGGCACATTTTTTATTTTGACCCTTGCCTATACCTTTTTGGAATTTTGGTACGCCTTGATTAGTGAGTTGTTTCCAGAAATCTTGAAAAATTTTATTCTACATAAAGAATATTTATAAATATTATAAATATTTACAAAAATATATATAATAAGTATTAAAAATTCAATTTTCAATAGATTTCAAAAAATTCTTATGAAAATTATGTTCGTGAATGACTTGTTCATGGAAAGCATGATCATCTAAAATTGAAAAAATTAGTCTCTCATTTTTTAATAATATGATCTTACGACTATGATTCAAAGGTCTTCCTTCATAAATATCATCATGATAAGTCTCTGCGGCAACTTGATGTCCGCGTTGAATTTTCGTGTATTCATTCTCATAGGCTCTATCCATAAGATGTGGGCTTGAAGCGCGGAAATACATACGCATTTCATGAGAATTTAAGGAAGTTGAAGCGACAGATGGAGCTTCATTTTTGACAACGTTTCTAAAAGCGGTAAAAATGTATCAAGGTAATCAAAATAGGTAAGGGGATAGTCGGATTTCCTTCCTCAAAACGTTTTAGAGTACTACGGGGGGAGGGGACTCAAACTCCAAGGATCTTTCAAAAAGCGTTTTTTGTGTATTTTTGTCAACTGTGTCCCCCCCCCTCCACCCACCTCAGCCAAAGATAAAAAGAGACAAAAAAATAGTGTAAAATTTAGATAGTTGATCTAATAGCAAAGAACACTCAAATATATGTTTTCATACATCTTTTCATGATAAAATGTGATATTTGAATGTTCTCTACTCGGATATCCTGGTATATAAAGGGTTAAGAAAACAATGTTTGAAACAGTTTTTATTACTTTTATCAATTTTATATTTCGCTTAATTCTTTTGAAAGAACTAGTCATTGGAAAAAGTTGCCTTTTTTTTATTGATATTGGGTTAGTCGGAAGTTGATGTCGTTTTTTGAAATAGAATTTTCAACATTTTTAAATACCAACATCGTTTTTTTAAAAAATTCAATTTTTTTTCAAAATTCAAATTTTTTTACACATGAACTTCAAAAAATCGTCATATTCAAACGCTAATATTCCGAAGCTGTTAGCGATTCAGAATTTTCTGTAAAAACAAAAAATGCCCCAAATTTCATAAATTTTCAAATTTGATTAAGTTTTTTGTCCGAATGGGCTGGTCCTTTAAGGAATGAGATCGGAGGGAGGGGGAAGTTAAAGGATAAGATCTAAACCAGGGTTCTCAGATTTTGAAATTCGTATAATTAATCGAGATCAATTTGTAAACGAATTTTCAAAAAGTTTTTTCATAAACCCCTGCTGAAATTTTTCATCAGAGGGTTTATGAAGAAACTTTTTGAAAATTCGTTACTTTGACGATCCAACTTGAACCCGATATGCGAATTTCAAAATCTTGGAATCCTGATTCAAACTTAAATCAGTATACATTTAAAACTTACTTAAAAACTTGTCCGGAAATATTAGCAATCAAATTTCTTGCAGACAACATTTTTCTTCAAGCACTAGAGAGTACAGTAACCAAATAAGCTATTAAGATTTCTTATTGGCTAACTAATATTTAACTCTCTATTTATACTCTTTCTATTATGGTACGACATGTCCAGCTCACAACTAGTCAGCTGCGATTCACGCAAAGGGGTGTTTCCAAATCAACCTCATGTCTTTTCTCTATCACACAACAAAGAAAATATCGATCATTTGCACTCCAAGAGACCAGCAGAATTTCACAAAAGATTAAAAATTATACGAAATTTCGTTGAAAATTGCCATTTTAGCAAACTTTCGATTAATGGCCAGACTGGTTAGGGGTCATGCCATTGAAAAATTGCAAGAAAAAATTTTCATATTTACTAGTACGTCGTATTTTCAAATGATAGGCATGGCTTATCAGCACAAGGAAAAAGGCGTGAGTGGTGAAATTCACATGATTTTTGTTTAGTTTTGTATTGTTGGTCAAAGATTGATTCGACCTTGAAAAATAGAAAATAAGAGAACTTTTTTGTATAAGCGTAAAAAGAGTAGTTTATAAAAATTTTCAATTTTCATGTTTTCTTCACATGAAGAAGATTTTGAAAAATTCTAGTCTGTTTTTCATGTGAATTTTTTAATGAAAACTATAGAAATAATTTTTTGGGTCCAACGTACCAAAACAATTCAAGGACGATGAAAAACTACAGGGTGGGCTTTAAAAAATCGGAATTTTGCCGTTTTTTGACGAAAAAATTTGCGAAAATTTTTTTTCAAAAAGTGATGAATTAGGGATAATTTTATACGAGAAATCGATTGTGCGCATTGAAAAATTCTGAAAATGCTAACTTAGCCAAAAATTAAAGATTATATGCCGGTACGCAGCCCTCGCAAGGGGGTCTGCGTGAAATGTTGAACGTGTAATTGCGAAAAAAATCACGATTTCATGGCTATGTTAGCATTTTCAAAATTTTTCAATGCGCGCAATCGATTTCATGCATAAAATTATCCCTAATAGGTCATCTTTTTGAAAAAAAAATTTCGCCAAAAAACGGCAAAATTCCGATTTTTTAAAGCCCACCCTGTATGAAAAAAATTGCCATTTTTGTTGATATACTGAAAATTCATGAAAAATAGAGCATATTTTGATTTTGGGCCAGTCCTTGCCTCAGACAGCAACTGCTGCGTGACTAAACAACTGCTGCGTGACTAAACAACTGCTGCGTGGCCCAATCAGCTGCTGTCTGAGGCAAGGACTGGCCCTTTATAGTGAATCCTGAATCGTTACTGTTGTCAAGATATTGCATGTGAAATTTCGTCGATGTATTAGAACGAAAACATGTACAGGGTGTCCAAAAAAGGCAATTTTGCTTTTTTTTTAAATTTTTACTAAAATAACCCTATAGGGGTTTGTCTATCGAGAACTCGAATTCGCGTATTGCCGGAACTTGAAAATGCTTCCGTGACCATGTGTTAGCCTATTTTCGCTTCAATAAACACATCTCTTCCCTGAATCATGATCAGGGAAGCATTTTCAATGTTCGGACATGCGCGCAATCGATTCCTCGCATAGAAAAACCCCTATAGGGTCATTTTGGTGAAAATTAAAAAACTTGAAAAAAATGTCCATTTTTTTTCAATTTTTCACTAAAAAATGACATTTTTTCACCAAAAATGCGATTTTTTGGCTTAAAATCAAATTTTTTTGCAAAATAGAATTTCAATAGCGCCCCCATACCTTTTACAGGTATGGGGGCGCTATTGAAAAAAACTCCCTCCCCCCGAAATTCGAAAAATGAAAAATTTTTCTTAATGATGCCCCCTTATGTTTTTGCCAAACACAAAAAATTTCTGGGCTTAAAATTAGATTCCACTCTCCCACGCCCCCCCCCAAATTTGATTCTAGATACGCTACTGCCTGTAATGTTAAACTACAAAGAACTTCTTGAAAGCGAAGCTAGATGGGAATCGCATAGTATGGGAATCGAGTAAGATAACAAGATATTGGTAGACCAAGATATCACTAGCGATAGAAATGATGGAATAATTTTATTCACGACGTTTTGTCGTATAACAACTTCTTCAGGTTAAAAGGAACAATATAGTGTTATATATACACTGCCAATGTCATTGCTCATGCCATAAAAAGTTATGTAACATTGATCAGTCTTTGAGGCCATTTTTCAGTTTTTTTCGTCCATTTTTCATTACACTAGCCCCTGGTCTTCAGACCAAAAAAACCATTTCCGTTTCTCTATTTTTATACATAAACAAATAAATAGTTTAAAAAAGCCAAATTTTATTCCATTCATGGCTCTCAAACTCTTTGAGCTCTCAACTCTTTGCATATACGTAGATATAATTAGGGATGTTCAAAATTAGATATGTATCCGGGGCCACTTTCTTGTAAAAATTGCGGTCACGATCACTTTTTGAGTTTATGAAGAGATAAATGAAAATGTTGTTGGTTGTCATAATTTTCCTCATTATTTTGGCTTAGTTGTCGTTTTATTGGTCTCTCAACCGTTGTAATACTCGCATCATCATTTTGGTAATTTGAAAAGTACGACTGCGCCGAACGGGGCACCAAGCCTAAGCCTAGGCCTAAGCCTAAGCCTAAGCTTAGGCCTAAGTCTAAGCCTAAGCTTAGACTTAGGCCTAGAATTAGTCTTAGGTCTAGACTTAGGCTTAGGCCTAAGCCTAATTGGGACCCTTTGGCGTGTTCGGCGCAGTCGTACTTTTACAAATTGCCACCATTTTACTCTTTCTATTCAAATTCAAACTTGCGCGAGTATTAACACGAAAAGCCTGATTTATTGTAACATTGTAAAATAAAGTGAAAGGTCGACTGATTGTCAATGCAACTAATCTTATCTTAGAAGTTCAAAGCGATTTGAACAACTACTATTTTGATCTTGTAAGTTAGCGATTAGTGGAAATTTGTGCATTGTAAATTGGAATCTTTGGGATAAATTTATAAAAGACAACTTCCACTTTTGTTGAAAGGTTTACTGGAACCAAAGTTTTATTGTTTCTCGTCACTTTTCTTGGAAAATTCGGGAAACCTTTACTTTAAAATGGACCCAGCACGCTTCTATTTAGCACATGGTAACGAGTATTTTCTATCGCCATAATACTTTATGTTGCAATCTTGTAGTATCATAGTTTTTTACAATGGTTTTTCCAACGGTCCACAAGTGTGTTAGGATAGGTTGTTTTAGGCTAATTAATTATAATATTTTAAAAATAAAATTCTTATGCATATTTATCTTTTTATTCATTTTACCACTAAACAGTTCTTATTTTCGATTTAATCATCCCATTTCTCATCCCGTGAGCCAGACGGAAAATTACTTAGCACACACTTCTCAGAAATAAGCGCTTTTAGTCGCGTGACGAGGTGAGCCCAGCCATCTTTAAACGAATATTTCGAAACCATAAGACGATAAACGCCTAATGGATCCATGGGAAAATTGAAACGATTAGTTCAGCCAATCAGATCAGGGGACCGGATGCCGCCGTTGGATACCAAAGCGACCAATGAAAGATAGCTTAAGGACGTACCACTTTTGTCAGTTCCGTATCAGGCCGAAGGCAATACATCCTAGCAGATTTCCTATCAACAGCCAAAACAATGATTCACCTCGCCAAAAACGAAAAAGCATTTGATCCTGCCCATACAAAATACGTTTTTGTGTGTTTTGAAAACACCCCGCGATGTTTCATAACAAAACGGGCCTGATCGAAATATTGCACCATGGCCCAAAGCCTGGGTATAAAAGTCCAAATCCATAAAGGAAAAGACAGTATAGTCTTAGAAACAGCTCCAGTTACAGCTCCGAGATGACTCTAGGTGAAATTGTGGTTCCGAGGACTCCTGCTTAGATGATGCTTAGGTGCTTGAGGCTATGCTCGTTTGAGGGTTTTACTTGTATTGTTAGGATTAAAAGGATCGGTGGTGTCTATACCGTTCGAATAAACAATTTTATATCCTGAATAAAATTTTTGAAACAAGTTTTACATTTAAAAAATCAATAAACCGTAAAAATGTTATGAAACGTTGTCCAGCTTCTTTCAATTGTTAATTTATCCAAGGTTCTATTCCGCAGTCAGACTTTTCATATGAGCAGTTAAACGAGCAGCTAACGGTGAATTTGGCTTTAGTCGATTCCTTTCTCCGATCAATGGTCTAAAAGCGGTTGTCTCCTATCTTAATTAATATCATACGACTGAATTATATGTTTGAAAAAAGACCTACAAAGCTTTCTCATGAATCTCCGGATTTTCAGATCGAATCGCAGCGTGAATCAAGAGTTGAGCGAACACATCTCGCTAAAAATATCACTTTTTAAAAGCTAGCTACACTTCTAATTGTGGCTCTTCTTTATATCAAAGCTGAAAGAGGACTTCCTACTATTTACCTGTGCATGACTTCCTCCGATATGTTTGATTTGATGTCTAAGCGGATAAAGTTGATTGAAGCAGCTTGAATAATTGCCTCGGTTGAAATCTGTAACGGCCGAGAAAATGTTCGATCCCATATCTTGAAGAAGCCTATGTTGATCACCTGATCCCGTGCTAAAATTCTCCTATTATTTTAAAGGACCAATAATCCGATCGTACGTTATAAACGAGCTAACACTTGTTTGATGCTTTTCTATCAAGTTGTCTTCATCACAACGAGAAAGCACCATTAAAATATGGGCGTCATTAAAGGTTAGACAATGGTTATCGATATGCGGAGAAACTACGGATAGAAGATCTCTCCATCGTTCGCCCACGTTGACACCTTCGAGCTCCAAGCGAACCAAAAGTGCAGCGGCATCGGTGATATCGAGAATATTGCCGTCTTTGCTTCTTCTCCCTATTTCACTGAAAAAATTGGTCCGTTTGAAAAACAAAATTAAGATTAACACTACCGATCATAAATACTCATGGCAGATTCGTAGTCAGCGTCTTCAACATAGAACAATGCGTTATGCCAATAATTGTGACCGGCCAACATGAAGCAAGGCTAAACCAAGGGAATTGAGTGTATTTTTAGGCATTTCGATCCTACCTCCCAATCACTTAATGTTGATTCCATAAATTGTATACCTTCACGGAATCGCCCATTCATCTCCATGCAATNGGAATTGAGTGTATTTTTAGGCATTTCGATCCTACCTCCCAATCACTTAATGTTGATTCCATAAATTGTATACCTTCACGGAATCGCCCATTCATCTCCATGCAATGGGCAACAGCATGGGTAGACCAGCAATCTTTGGGCTGAAGCGCAAGCCCCTGAATACAAAGGAAGTTAAATTTCTAAGAAAAACAAATTTACTTTTCGAGCATGCTTCTCACTTTCTACGTATTCTCCACATTCTTCAAGGCCAAATGCATACATTCCGTGCAAGTAACTGAAAATTAGTGCATCGATAGCCATTTTGGGCAGCAGGATATATGTCAACCAAATTGTTTCAGGGAGCTGTTTCAACGGACTTGTTTCAAAGACATATTTCAGCGGAATTGTTTCAAAGACGTGTTTCAACGACACGTTTCAGCGATATGTTTCAACCGATTTGTTTCAATGGACATGTGTTAACCGATTGATTCAACTTTTTTAGAAAGTGCAAACTCCAGAAGACGATAAGATAGTCTATAAATAGTGGATGAAACATGGCTTTGCTTTGAAACAAGGTTTCGTATTTGATTGGTTATTTATACAATCAAACGAGTTGTTACAAAGAAAATAACAATTTTCGTTCTAATTTAGTGCGAAAGAGTTGAAAATGTTACATGGGAGTGCAAATAAGAAAGAATGCAGACTTCTGAAAATGGGCTTTTACATTAGCGAAAGTGCCAAATTTTTTCGAAAAACGAAATTTTTCGAGCTTTTTGAGCTCGTTAACCACATTTTCTTCGACAATCAGCCCTAGAAACTCCAAATTCAATCGAGTTTTAACGTGAAACCGTCAATTTTCAACCGATCAAGCAAAAATTGATACCCCTCTCGAAAGGGGTGCTTATATCGAGCTTCCACTGTAGGTAACTCCGAAATTCGATATTTCTTTTGGTCGGTCCTCTGACCAACAAATAATGTTTAATTGAAACAAATCGGTTGAAACATGTCGCTGAAACGATTCGTTGAAACAATTCCATTGAAACAAGTGTATGAAACAAGTCCATTGAAACAAATCGGTTGACACAACTCCATTAAAACAACTCGGTTGAAACAAGTCCGTTGAAACAGCCCCCTGAAACAATTTGGTTGACATATGTCCTGCTGCCCCATTTTGTTCTTCAATCAACAATCTCGAAAAAATGGCCATTTTGGGTTTAAAAATCATCTGAAGAAACGGACACCTTAACCAAAAGCACAAGTCCGCGGTTATTGATATACCAAATTCCAACAAAATTCGATTTTTTCAAAAAATGGTGATTTTTCAATTAAAAATGGTTCTTTAGCTTAGGGCAAAGCTCGCAAGTTGGCACTATAACTTTTCGTACAATTGTGGTTCGTACGGACTTTTCGTACAGGTACTTTTCGTATAAACTTTTCGTTGCCTGATTATCAATAAAATCCGTTTATTGACACGAAAACATTTAAATCAAAATAGTCTATTTTTTTCAAAAACGACCAAAAATATTTTTTTTCGCATCAAAAATATTTTTTCATGTAGGTAGCCCTCTTGTTTGGAATAAATTTCTTTTTGAAAAAATTTCAAAAAAAAGATGCGAAAAAAATATTTTTGGTCGTTTTTGAAAAAATGGACTATTTTGATTTAAATTTTTCGTGTCAATAAACGGATTTTATTGATAATCAGGCAACGAAAAGTTCGTACGAAAAGTACCTGTACGAAATATTTGTACGAAAAGTTCGTACGAAAAATAATTGTGCAGAACAATTGTACGAAAACTTTGTACGAACCACAATTGTACGAAAAGTTATAGTGCTTTCCGGTGCGGAGACCACTGAGATCTCTTATATACCTATAGCAAGGGAGATTTGGGTTCCACTTGTTGATCACGCGTGCAACACTGTCTCGTTTATCATGACAACGACCAAGCCAAAAATACCCATCATATGCAAATTTTAAAGCCATGAGGTCGGTAGGATGTTCGGCAAGAATCTTCTCCCACTCTACACAAGCACTTAGTATATTTCTAAAGTCTTGAGAATTAATTTTATAAAAATTTAAATCATACCCATTAGCAAAATAATTGACCGCTTTGACATGCTTCTTCTCCCGAGGGTTGCCAAAACGCGTGGCATCGTATAACAACGTTTGCATTTTGTTCTGAAATTTCTCATCCAATCGCATAGTCTTTCCGAATCCCATTGAATCGAGGCCGAACGAAAGCACACGACCCATAACTTAAAGACAAGGGAGTTAATTCGGTAAACTTTTATTTACTCATATTAGGATCAGCCTCCAGCATCCCTTGTATAGTTCGCTCAATTCCACCCAATGTTTCGCAGTCCATCCATGAAACAACTTGTCGAAGGGTTCCATCAAAAAGTTTAGCTGCTTCATTACTCGGCGTAGACAGCTCTAACCCTTCATCTTTCCAAGCCTAATCTTTTAACATTTTTTAAAGTTTAAAACATACCATACAATCTCGTAAATTTTCCGCGCACCATTCAGCCATTTTTTTTCTTTAACAACTTGTTCCTAAACATTTTGTTATTAAAGGGGGTGCATTTTGCGACCATTGGGGAGAAAAAATTTTTCGTAAAATGACTCTATTGGGGGTAATTTGATGCGAGAAATCGATTGCGCGCACTCCCGAAGCGTAAAAATGCTATCTTGACCAAGTTTTCGTGAAAACTTGCCTATTTTTTCGCTGTTTCATCTTTTTTTCGTGAAAAAAAGCGAAAAAATAGGCAATTTTTCACGAAAACTTGGTCAAGATGGCGTTTTTACCTTTTAACAAACATCGTAATTTTTTAAGACATTTTTAGCTTAAAAAAGTGTTTTTCAAAAAAAAATTTTCGCGCCTATCGGCGCGAATAAACATAAGGGGGATTCGATTCTCAGCATTTTTTCATGCCATTGAAGTCTGTATCTGCATTTTATTTTTCATGTGAAAAATAATTTTTTTATCGTTTTCAAAATTTTGATTTTCTAATGCTCCATGAAAAAAATTCAATATACCCACCCTGACCTTGAATCAGGGTCGGGTAAATTTTTCCATGCCTTGAAAATGCGCGCAATCGATTCCTCGCATAGGAAAACCCCTAGACAGCTGGTTTTCCGGTGAAAATTGAAATTTTAGTTCATTTTCGCCTTAATATACCCACCTCGTCCCTGAATCAGGGTCAGGTAAGCGTTTTTACGCTTCCAGAATGCGCGCAATCTATTCCCCGCATAAAATTACCCCTAGGCAAAATTTTTATCCGTTTTTGGACACTGCAAAAAGAATTAGCTCCGAGCGGGATCGAACCGGTGGACCCAAGTTGCTTAACTTGCCAGATCGGACGGGATCGCTCCTTACTAACTTTTAAGAAATCCGTCCGGATTATGGGTTGAAATGGGCTTTAGAGTTNTTAGGGTAATTTCTAGGCGAAAAATCGATTGCACGCATTTTCGAAGCGTGAAAAATTAAGTTTGACCCTGAAAATCAGGATAGAACTGCGTTTCGACGCGAAAATTTTTTTCTGATTTTCTTCTAAAAACCAACTTTTTAGACTAATTTCTAGGCGAAAAATCGATTACGCGCATTTTCGAAGCATGAAAAATTACATTTGACCCTGCAAATCAGGGTAGAACGCGAAAATTTTTCTGAACCGATGGGGGCGTAACACTGTAGATCAGCGAAAAATTTTCGCGTTCTACCCTGATTTTCAGAGTCAAACTTAATTTTTCACGCTTCGAAAATGCGCGCAATCGATTTTTCGCCTAGAAATTACCCTAAAAAGTCGGTTTTTACAAGAAAATCGGAAAAAAATTTTTTCGAAAAAATTCACGTTCAATGGGGTCGCTGATCTACACTAGTTCCATGCGGGGAATATGAGTTTGAGGCTATTACAAAGTCACGTTTTCGCCAAAATTTGCTTGGGCGTTCGAGGTCTCGTAATTCTTTCTATTTATACAGTTTTGATCACGTTGACCAGAATATTTTATTGTCTTGTGTTCATAAACTATAAAGTAGAAAAAAGGTTCGAGAGGGTTTCCATAAAAATGAGTTTGTTAAAATGCACGTATTTGTGTGTAGTTAGAAAGCAGAAATGAGAAAAGTTTTGGCGAAAACGTGATTTTTATGAAAATTTTTTGAAAGTTATGATGATTTCATGTAATGTTGGTTTTTGGTTTTGATGAAATTTTGGCTGCGCAGAACTATCTCTGCCTTTGGGGGAGTTTCAGATGACATTTCAATTTTAAAAAAACACAAATTTTTGTCAGCAAAGTATCGATTCCCCGCCTAGGAAAACCCGCTGAATCTAAAAATGACGATGAAAAATTCTGAAAACCTCATCCTCATGCCTAAAAATTCGTATGAAAATGGGTATATTGGACCATTTTAACTCTATTTTAGAGCATTTTAGGGTTAAAAATTACCTAAAAATAATCTCTTTTTACAGGAAAATTGCATAATTTACCGTTTTCCACCATGCCCGACAACTTCCAACGGTTTTTAGAAAAATTTTAAAAACTTTTTGAAAATAGGTTTTTAGGCCTATTTTCAAAAATTTTAAAAAATTTTTCTAAAAACCGTTGGAAGTTGTCGGGCATGGTGGAAAGCGGTAAATTATGCAATTTTCCTGTAAAAAGAAATTATTTTTAGGTAATTTTTAACTCTAAAATGCTCTAAAATAGAGCTAAAATGGCCCAATATACCCATTTTCATACGAATTTTTAGGCATGAGGATGAGGTTTTCAGAATTTTTCATCGTCATTTTTGGATTCAGCGGGTCAAAAAACGGGGGTAGTGACCATAAAAGTATAGTCATGCCTTAATGAGCCCATTCTGACCCTGAACTGTTGTGAGACTTAATGAGTCCTAGCCTGATGGACCGCCAACACCAGAACAAGAGATTGACGATTCGGGAGTACCCTAGAGGTGGGTCTACAACTTGATAAGCCTGTAGCAAAAAATTTTTCCACTCATGAGCATCGAAGACCTGGCTCAAAAGATTCCATTTTCCATAAACCTTTAATCAGCAACTACCTTTTTTCCAGGACCGTGTAATCTATGTTGAGGGTCCTTTGTCAGTAGAAATTTTGAAAGGAAGTAGCGCTGCAGTTACAAGATATTTCGGCACAGATAAATTTAAGCATAAGGAAACATTAATAAACAATTCGGAATTTGTTGCATAATATCTTCGGATCAGGAAGGTCAAGGGGGAGGCAAAAGTGAGCTTAGAAACGAGACACAAGTTTTAAAAATTGATGCAAGCCTAGGTCTTTATATGGAAGATATATTGGAAATATATGCTTGTGAGAATGAGAATATGTTGTTTTCTAATCAAAACTATGATCAATCGAGTTATCGTGGTTATCCTCAAGAAGATAAGATTTGTGTCAGATTTAATTCAACAGATGGGATAGTAAGTTATACAAAATTTCATGTTTGGGGGTCAAAAATCGACTTATTTAGCCCCAAAATGGTTTTTCCCGGAAAGTTATGTTATACAAAGTAGCTCAAGCAATTTTGATGATTTAGAAAGTGAGGGTTAAAAATATTTTGGTATTTATTATGGAGGTGTAACTAAGACTGTCAAAACAGCCGAATGAGCGCCCGTTGTGTACTTCCCAATTGGAGTAGAGACAGATGAAGTATTTAATTTTGTTAACCCATGAGTATTTAATTTGCCAAAAAACGACCACGCAGGGATGCATGGGGGGATATTGGTTCATTTCTCGAGAAAATAGAATTGCATTCCCATGCATCCCTGCGTGGTCGTCATCATTTTTTTGCGATTTTCAGATTGCGGGAGTGCGCAAATCAATTTTTCGCATAAAATTACCCCTAAATGGGTAATCTCCGGAAGAAAATAAAAAAATTTTGTTGCCGAGTTTAGTCAACGTTAAGGATGAGGGCTAGCCGTCGTGACACGCATTTTTTTAGCACTAGCCGTTGTGACATTCCACTATGTCACGACACTAACCGTTGTGACATGCGTTACGACATACGTTGTGACACGGGTTGAAGTGGTCTGTGTATTGACACGAAAACCCTGATTTTGCAATTATTTAAAAAATTACGCTAAAAACTGCTATTAATTGATTGTTTTTCGATTTTTTCAACTAAAAATATTTTCGTGTTAATACACAGACCACTTCAACCCGTATCACAACGATCGTTGTGAGGTCACAACACGTGTCACAACGCATGTCGCAACGGCTAGCGTCGTGATATAGTAGAATGTCACAACGGCTAGTGCGTTGCTAGCGCCGAAAAATGCGTGTCACGATTTCTCTCTCCTCTTTTTCTTTGTATTTTATGCGACTGACAATAATAAAAAAAATAAAAATTTTATTAAATTTATAATTCATTTAAAAATACTTTACAACATGTTTGCTCTGTATAATTTTATATCAATAGGTGGTTCTTCTAAGCATGCTTCTTCTTCTGACAGCTTTTCATAAAATGGCAGCACTTCCAAAGGTGCCTAAAACGGGTATAAATACACTTATAAGTTTTGTGCACGATACCTTAACGTTAAGTTTAATTGGACCTGTGACAATTTTACCAGATTGATCACGCCAGCTTCCCTTTGGTATGAAAACGTCTCGTGTTCTAGCACCTTGGCAAACAACTGGAGCAACAAGTAGCTTATCTCCAACAAAAAATTGATCCGAACAACTGAATGCTTCGGAAGTATTCAAATGCCACCAAAGAGGTCTAAAAAAAGTATTGATTTAAATTTTTTTTGTTAAGAAACAAGCACCTAAAGACTGGAATTCCTGTCTGAACTGCTTTTTCGCATTCGTATTTTATATAATCAACCCATTTTGATCTTAATTTAAAGAGACAGTCTACTTGGGAAATTTGAGTATCCAAAAATATTTTATTCGAAAAATTCATGATTTTTTGGTAACTTTTTGCAGAAGAGCCAATAACCAAAAATGTTTCCTTGAAGTTTTAGATCAATTAAAAAGTTGGGCATTTTTGAATTCAAAGTGATCTGGTTATTGAAGCGAAAAGCCTGAGTTTTTGATCCTGAAGGAATTTTAAAAATTACAAACACGATTTTCAAGAGCGCATCGGAAAATGGTATTCTGCTTAAAAATCTCGTACATTCCTACAAGATTTTTGAGCGGATACCATTTTTCGATATGCTCTTGAAAATAGTGTTTGTAACCTTTAAAAATTCCTTCAGAATCAAAAACTCAGGATTTTCGCTTCAATAACCAGACCACTTTGAATTCAAAAATGTCCAACTTTTAAATTAATCTAGAACTTCAGGGGAACATTTTTGGATATTGATTCTTTTGCGAAAAGTTACCAAAAAATCATGAATTTTCAAAAAAAATATTTTTGGATACTCAAATTTCCCGAGTAGACTGTCCATTTAAGCATAGCTTGTACTACTTTTACTGTATAGTCATCGAACTCCCAAGGGCAAAAAGAAAATTGCATTACAAGTAAAAATGTATTGACCTACAAAATGTTTGATAAGTGAAGATGCATTAAATTGGTCACAATTCTTAACTATACCCTACCACACTCCACTATGCTCATATATATAGGGGAGGGGCATACCCCATCACTCATCCATCCGACCAAATTTTGGCATCCGTCCGGTAAAAAATTAAAATTTTTGAAAAAATCATAAAGGGGACCCTTATTGACCGGGTGGGATTGAGCCCGAGCCTGCATAATAATGTCTAGCGTCTTAGCCACTAGGCTATGGAGCGCCATCTTTTTTTAACGCCGAGCGGGAAACAGTTCATCCTAAGCTTAAGACTAACTCACCCTAAAAACACCCACTCTAAAAATCTTGAAACATACCTGAACCCATCGGATATAAAGCTCTTTATCTTCTGGCATAGTATTAACTTGTCCAGCTTCTAATTTAGTAAAATCATTACCATTACCTCCAATCATATCAGGCAAATTCCAAAAATACCCATGTAAAGATAGATTTAGAACAGTCGGAATTATTGTTTGTAACCCAGTGTGCACCCTGAAATGGTTGCTGATTGAGAATAGAATTTTCTTACCATTTAGATTCTCTATCTATAGTTCTTATTAAAATAGGTAATTCTTGAGTGCTACTTCCAACTCGAGCTTCAACAGCACGACCAAAACTTGCAGCAAATCTTGTATAGGCACGTGAATAATCATTCGGTTCAGTACCAGAATGAAAGCGGAAATTTTTCGGCATGTAATGAACTTCACCCGCGTCAAATTTAAAAGAATAGACACCGAGCTAAAATTGAAAAATAGGCTGTTTCTTCCAGAACCGAATAATCTGTCAAGAACTCATGGGATTCCGGATTCAATGGCGACCCTAGGGGGACCTAAAGAGCTGAGGTTAAGTATCCAAGGAATCCAATATTGATAGCCCATTTGGGTATCTTTGGTCATGGGTTCGAGCTTAGATTGGGTTCGGGGGTTCTTGTGCTTCTTGCTCATTCCTTTTTGATCTTACAAGGAAACTGTCCCAACTTGGTTTCTCCGATTTCGCCCAAACATATGCCAATTTTTTACCCATGGTAGGGGTAATAAAAAGTCGCGAAAATTTTTTCTCGCCAACACCCCTGTGAGGAGATAGGGCCCAAAATGTGATTTTTGGGGTCAAAATTAGGATTCAAAGAAATGGTCATAACTTTTTATGGTTAAAAGATAAATCTTTTTGCATTTGATAGGGGATGAAAAGACGAAAATTTTGATATATTAATTTTAGTTTCAGATCTTTGTTTCCATGACTAAAAATGGCTTACAAAATGACACTATTGTTTCGAAGGTTCGAAAAATCGAACTTTCGGGGGTCCAAATTCGATTTTATTTTACCCGGTTTGATTTTGAATAGAGTTAAAAAACTGTTTCTAGGTCAGAAAAACATTTTCTAATCGTTTTTGAAGTAAGTTTTGGAAGTTCGATTTTCGACCCCCGATGGACCTACCAGGCCATCCAGCCACTGGGGGTCGAAAATCGAACTTTCAAAACTTACTCCAAAAAAGATTAGAAAGTGTTTTTCTGATCTAGAAACAGTTTTTTAAGTTGATTTATGAATTTTCAAAATCTAGCCTATCCATCTGTATTACATATCACCCTGTACTTTATAATATCATGTGGGTCCTGATACCCTTACTTGGTATCCCAGACTCAGGATTGAAGTAAGAGTATGAAACATACTTTTTTAATGCTTTCCAATTGATTTGTAAACCATTGCACCGCTTCAGGATTTGTGAAATCCACAATATAAGCTTTTCCATTCCACCATTTTGTAACCCCACTTTCTCCACTCGAGGTTTGCACAAAATATTTATGTAAACTTTTATCCATACCATTTTTTGAATCAAGATTAATAAATGGATGCATCCATGCCGTTAAGGGAATTCCCTTCTGCTGCAACTGTCCAATCATGTACGTAAAATCAGGGAATTTTTTAGTGTTGATCTAAACAAATAGCATTTATAAATTTATCGTTAAAACTTCTTTTCTTACATCAAAATCACCATATTTTGTAGTCCACATATCGTCCAATTCAAGTTGAGAAATTTCGAAACCCTTTGAAACAATTTTATTTGCAAATTCTAACACTTGATATTCGGTAATGCCCTTTCCATATTTTGCCCAAGTTGTCCAAATAGGTTTTTCAATAAGTAGTGGATCTGGATAACCTAAAAAATTCTAATAAAAATATACAATAAGTATACTGGCCTTTAGGTTTTTCTAATAAATATTTGGCACATTCCATGTGAAAATCCGACAGGGATCTATTTTCATCGTTGCATACCCATATTTCATATTTCAAATAACGATCGTCAGGTGGTGACTAAAAAATTATATTAAAAAATGGATCTGATTGATGATACCTAGGGTCATGGGGTTATTTTGAGTCATGAACCCCCTCCCCGATGGGTCTAGATCCTCAAGTAGTGTCTTAGGTTCGAGACCCTTTACGGTCCTGGGCATATTGAAAAGGGGGAAATCACAAATTTCTAAACAATAGCGGAAGTGAATCTGTAAAACATAACCAAAAATAGCGAGGAAGGAGGGAGAGGGGTAGCAGAAGGGGAGGGGGAAATTTTTTATAAAATAAAAAAATTTATAATATACGCCAGGGTCGATTTTAGAGGGAGCGATATTGCATTTTGGCTGAAATGCATCATTTGGAGGCGCTAAAAATCGATTTTTCGGATTTTGCCCCTAATTCAGCTACGTCTTTGGGAAAGGGTCAGGAATGTAGCCAGAGGGGGCAGATGTACGTGGACCGGAGGAGGAAGGGGAATGCGCAATCAATTTTTCGCATAAAATTACCCCTAAATATGTCATTTTTAAAGAATTTTTGAAAACAATTTTTTTCGATTTTTGACCCTGGGGTGACCCCCTGATTCACAATAGTTCCGAAAAATTCATAATGGGAAGTAAGGTAATTTTTTTGAAATTTTTTTAAACAAGATAGCCCCCTCGTGGCTACGGCACTGGAGGGAGTGATTGTAATTCCGACCCTCATTTCAGATATAATCTACACACCAACAGCTATATGTGTCTTGTAGCCTTAATTTTATACTAGCTTTGAGTTTTTAGAGATTTTACCGGAAAACTAGCATATGGTGAATCAGAAATTTGTGCTTGTAGTCCAAGATGCCCTTTTTGAATTTGAGTCCATAACGGTACATCGCTGGGTACATGCACTACAATTTTCTTTGAACAAAGCCAATATCTTTCAAAGCCTGCCATGAGCTCCTAGAATTTAGTTTTTAATCCAAATTTATCCATCTTACTATATATGTATCATAGACAACATGGGGTAACATCTTATAGCTCGTTTTAGCAATAGGCCATGCTTGTTGTAAAAGTTGTGCCCCACCATACCATGGGACAGCGTCCAAATTGATTGCATCTTTTAAAAAATGCAAATTTTTCGGTTTTTTCCATGTAAAACTATAGACATCAATCCAATTGGTTGCTTCACGATGTTGTATTTTTAGAAGAGCATTATTTTCATAGCAAATGTCGATGAATTTTTCTTCAATATGAACTTTTGTAGCTTCTGATGGAAAAGATTCGCCAATAGAAAGCTGAAGAATAAAATTTGATGAAGTTAAAATTTCGAACTTTTTGCCAGTTTTGTCGATTTCAAGTGCCTCAAGTGTTGCCATGCTTTAAACAAATTATAAGAACTTTTGTTCACAAAATAAATAAATAAATTAAAAACATAAAATACAAAAAATCTTTAAAGATTTGGAGAAAAATTCAAAATATAAAAAATATAGAAAACAAAATTAATGAGTCATTGTGCATACGAAGTTTTGGCAACTTAAACCCTAATGTTAGGCGGAAATTTTGAATAATAAAGGAATCGCCTGCATTGATTACCTAACCCGATCGGCAAACGATTCATTATTTATTTAAAGCTATTAAGAGGCAATGTCTCGAAATATTGAAGATGGCTCTTAAGGGAGTGGTAGTACTCCGAAAAGTATCACTATAAACTTGAACCCTCAGTTATTTTTATGTACTTAGTGAGTGAACTGAGTGAACAAAAACATATAAGTTAGGCCCTGTGCCTATAAATTATTTTTAAACTAAAGTTTTTACGATAATTCACGCTTCTATACAAAACAAGCAGAGCTGATAAGCAAGGGTACAATATCAAATAAACCATTAGGTCCAGGAAAAAAATCTGATTGTATAGTTTGATTTTTGCAATTAACAGATGTTGGAGAAAGTTCCCTTTACACGTGCATTTATCATTTAAAAAATCCAGATCCACGCTCAACGATGGCAAATATCCACTTTGGGCGCCTTCGAACTCTTCTTCCTCTGAGTCCATGTCTTCTACTCAGGAAAGTTTCGTCGGCTTCTACTGTTAATCCACCTCCACCTAATCGAATCGGATGGGCTCGAAAATAGAGGACGCAAATCTGACGGAACTTCTTGTGGCAATCAACGACGTGATGATGTTCAACTTCTGTTTCAAATTCAGCGTATCCGAGAGATTCATGTACCATAAGTATGCGAGCTTAAATATTGTCTTTAAGTCGAGGTTTGCATTTTCGAAGAAAGTGCCAACTTTGAAGCCGATTGTTGGTGCAGCTGGTCTATGAAAGGCACGAAAACATCGCCAATGGAGAATTCCACGTCCGTCTCTGTTTTTTCTCATCGGATTTCCGCAAGCACAAGTCCTTGAAGCATGTAGTAGCCCAATTTCTATAATTTCAGACTAATTGAATTGCCTGATTTGCAATAAATATGTATATTGACACGAACGTGAGAAAGTTATATGGCGAAAGTTATAGTTTTTTGGCAACTTGACGAAAGTTGTCGTGGCGAACATGAAACTTGGCAAAAGTTATAGTGCCATAAATCTGCTCAAATGGCAAGTCTTTTGAAGATTTTTTCTTACATTTTATAACAAGAATTTGAATGAAAAAAGGTTAAATCGCATACAAATAAAGGTGTTTTCTTCAAAATATTTCGTTAAGTTCCATTAAAAAATAGTACAGTGGAAAACTTTTTATTTTTAACACAAATTGAATAAAAATTAGGCGGCAAGCACAAAGTTAAACAAATGGATATCGAATTAATGAAAATTTAAAAAAATGCAAGCTAAAACTATCGAAAAGCACGCAAAGAAAATTTATTTTCATTTTAAAGTTTCAAAATGTGGCTGCCTATTTTGATTGCATTTTTTATTTTGTCGGAAAGTTTATATTGCCAAGCCGAAGATCCAACATGTGGGATACGTAAAACAAAAAGTATGTACAACCTTAACTCCCCACGGCGCACCAAAGAGGAAAAAGATGCAAGCAAGGGTCAAAATTTAAAAAAATTTCGCCGATCGACTCAGCTCGCCGAGCGCTTCAAAACGAGTACCATATCAGGGGTTTTTGGGAGTTTGACCCATGGGCAATTGGCTAACATGCTAGGCCTTCACTCATAGAGCGCGGGTTCAATCCCGCACCCAATGTCATTTTTTTATTTTGTCGTTAAAATTCATGAAAAAATCCCATTTTCTCCCAAGGAGATTTTTTTCAAATTTTTGCCAAATTTACCTTGAGGGCTTCTATTCACACCCAATTTTAGAAAAAAATTCCCCATTCCCAAAAATAAATCAATTTCTTCTTTAGCCGGTGACGACCTCCAGTTTAAAATAGTTGGTGGAAAATCAGTAAACCTCGGTGAGTTTCCTTGGGTTGTGGTTTTTAGTGCTCATTTTGAATATGGTAATCATCGCTGTACCGGATCGATGATTTCTCCAAAATATGCTCTTACTGCAGCACACTGTACTCGAGATAAGTGGGGCAGAAATATTACAAGTGGCTTTATCAAAGCCTCTGTAATTGACTTATATGATGATGGTGTTGTAGTCAATCTCAAAAACTGGACTCATCATGAGAAATACGATTTCGCAGATGATGATTCGATTAATGATATTGCGTTGTTGGAAGTAAGTACATGCTTAAAGCACCAGTTCACTTGGAAAAAGCTGCGATTTTTGTTGGTATTCGCTTAGACCTAAGCTTAGACTTAAGCTTAGTCTTAGGCTTAAGCTTAGGCTTAAAATTAGGCCTAGGCTTAGGCTTACTATTACAACTTGTATACAGGAATTTTCGAATATTTTTTTATAAACTATAAAAAAGTGGAAATATTTCCACTTTGAAAATATTTCAGAAATTTATGCAATCCTATAAATAAGTTGCAATTTTGTTGATATTCCGAAAGTAAGGCGATGAGAGGGAGGTCGTTTTTGATGCTCGAAGCGCGTCAGACAAAAAAGTAGACAGTTGGAGGGAAGGGGGGGGGGTAAGTAATAAAAAGTTTTTGGGCACACCTTAGTCCATATGTGGGTATAGTCATTACTCTTTTAGTTAGAGACACCAATAAATTTTAATGATAGCATTGGCGCAATTTGCTTACCTAAAAACTTTGATGAAAATGGAAAAGTTGGCTTAGCCGCTGGTTTTGGTAGAACTTGGGATGAGCTTCTTGGGGGTAAAAAATAAGCTGTTTATTTTATAGACCATATCCCGCTAAAAGAAAAAGTTCACCATCCATGGCGCAGGAGCAAATGGTGCAAAATTCATCTTAACCTCGGCGATCGAACCCTTTATATTCAAGATAAATTTGGCGCCATTTGCTCTTACACCATGCGCGCTGAACTTTATTTTTTGTCTGGAAATGGCCTATAGTAAGCTTTATAAACTTTTAGAAAGAGACGAGCAAGAACATGGTAAACTGCTTAAAGTTAAAGTCGATTTTCAAAAACCTGAATTTTGCATGTAATTCTAAAAGTTTAAAAAATCGTTTAAAAAATTTCAGCGGGAACAATAGCAACAGTCTTGACATTCATTTAAGAAATTCATCAATTCAATTTTGTGCTGGGAGCTTTCAAAAAGGAACAAATCATGTAATTATACAAATTTCATCATGCATGGTGCAATGGCAAGCGTCTCACTTTATAATCAGGTCGAGTTTTCGATCCCGCTAGGTTCAAGAATTTTTTAATGCTTCAAAAAATGCTTGTTAAAACTAAACCCCATAAATTGGTTAGTTTTTTAAAAATTTTTCTCCTTGAAACACTATTTTCCACTGAGCCATACGATCGCTGGCCTGATGGGTGTTGATATAGCGAGAGTATGGCTCAGTGGATAATGTTACAAGGAAAAAATGAAAGAAAAAACCTATTTCCAATTTTATAAGGTTTAGCTTTAAAGGGGGACTGACAATCGCGACAAGTTCGGGTGGAAAAAAAATTTTCAAACTTTTTTTCAAAAAGTGACTTTTTAGGGGTAATTTTATGCGGGAAATCGATTGCGCGCATTCCCGAAACGTGGAAATGCTTCCTTGACCCTGATTCAGGGAATTGAGTGGGTGTATTGAAGCGAAAATCGAAAAAAGTTCGATTTTCCACCGGGAAATCGGCTGTATAGGGGTTTTTCTAGACGGAGAATCGATTGCGCGCATTCCCGAAGCTTGAAAATGCTTCCCTGACCCTGATTCAGGAAAATGAGTGTTTTGTATTGAAGCGAAAATATGAAAATTTTGGATTTGTCTTCTAAAATCATCGTTCTAAGGGTTATTTTATGCGAGAAATCGATTCAGCGTATCCCCGAAGCGTTGTGGTAGAAACATAATTTTTCAAGGACGATGGTCAAGGATGCATTTTGACACTTCGGGGATGCGCTGAATCAATTTCTCGCATAAAATAACCCTTAGAACGATGATTTTAGAAGAAAAATCCAAAATTTTCATATTTTCGCTTCAATATAAAACACTCATTGCCCTGAATCAGGGTCAGGGAAGCATGTTCAAGCTTCAGGAATGCGCGCAATCGATTCTCCGTCTAGAAAAACCTAAGAATCGACGGTTTTCTCATAAAAATCCGAAAATGTTGATTTTCG
>OZJO01008202.1:0-19186 GCA_900406225.1 Acrobeloides nanus
AGCCGGTGGTAAATACCTATCTAGTCGATCAAATTGTGAATGTCCTAATTGCCAAGAAGCTGCGAGAGTTGGTAAGAAATTTAGAGAAACTAAAAAAAACATGATTTTGAAAAATTTATCCATAAAGCCCCCTCACCATCGCCTCAAAAACCAAAATTCTTGAAAGAGAAAACAAAAAAGTTTTCCATAAAAATCACTCCCTGTCAGTGGTGTAGCTGGGGGAAGGGGGTTAAAAATTATAGCGTTCGTCGTCACCGCTATTTCATCAAAACCTGTGGAGAGGGAACCCGGAGTGGTCCCCCCAAGACATGACGAGATGACAATACAATGCGCGATAAGAATGATATGCAATGGTAAAAAAAGATCGCGATAGGTAAAGATGAATGAGAAAAAGATGATTGCGTGCAAGTTATAAAGAACAGGGTTTTCGCGCTAATACACAGACACATTCAAAACATTAAAAAGATTATTGGAATTGGGCAATCTGTAAAAGTACGACTGCGCCGAACGGGGCTCCGAACACGCCAAACGGGTATCAATTAAGCCTAAGCCTACGCCTAGGCCTAAGCCTAAAACCTAAGCCTAAGGCCTAAGCCTAGGCTAAGGCTTAGGCCTAAGCTTAGGCTTAGACTTAGGCCTAAGCCTAATTTGGACCCTTTTGGCTTGTTCGGCGCCCCGTTCGGCGCAGTCGTACTTTTACAAGCTGCCTCGAATTGGTCTTGTTGCGATGCTTTCTTTACAAAGGGATCAAGGTAAATAAATTTTTCTTTGACAAGGCCCCCACTCATGGGGTCTGGTTACGCCACTGACTTCCTGCGCATTCTTCAAAGTGGCCTGCGAATATCCGATCTCCATTCCAAATCAGCCCAAATTATTTGCGGAAATAATTTTTTTACAAAAAAATTCGCTGCATTTTTTGTCATCAAAAATCTATTGAAACCGGTGCCAATGGCCATGAATTGGGTATAATTAGAGCGTCCGTCGTCACCTTGTTTGAAGGAGACGAAGTCATAAAAAAATATTTTGAAAAGTTGTTTTTTCTCTCTCTTTGTTTGGATTTTGAGAGAGAATGTTTGATTTTGAGATTTTTTCTCTTCGCCAACTACGCCACTGGTGGGTCGCCTATCTACCAGCACAATCTCATGCTCATCTACATGCTCACTTTTGTTACCCTCTCCCCTTATGGCTATGGCACGGAATGATTAAATCCCACCCTTCTATCTATTTCATCAAAACCTATTTTAATCCTCTCTTGAGAACCTCTCCTATCCCTAGAGATTTCCTACCTCAATCATTTGTTTTTGTTCAAAACCGCTTGTCAAAAGATAACTAGGCGATAGTGGTGCCGAAAGTGTTGCTCAACTTTATGGCACTCGATTACGCGGTCGGTGGTTTTCGGAAAGTTGTTTCGATTTCTCTCTTTCTCGTTCAGCGGTCAGCACAAAATTGGCGTCAAGTTGTAAATTGCCCGACACCTTTTATGAGTTTTCCCTCTTCGAGGTTTTTTCTCAGATCGGTTAGATAAGTGCTGAGAAAATATTTACGCTACTTAGGCAATAAAATAAGTGGGCGAGATTAAGATGTTTTTGTGGCAGGTTAAATGTTTGGCTAAAAATGGTGCAGAAAAGATTTTTAAATTTTGAACCTGATTCTCAGGGTCAGATTAAAACGAATATTGTTAATATTGATAAATTTTGAAAAATATTATTAACCTTAAAACCTAAGTCTTTTGTTAATTAAGACGAAATTTTTAAAACCTGATTCATGTTTTCGTCTCAATAACCCAAAACAATTTTCAAATTGAATAATTTTGGTGTCATTATTTGTATACTCAACTCCATAGATTTATGATTCGTAACTAAATTGCTATCGACACCCCACAAATAACCTTTTAAAAACAAAGGTGTACATGCCGATTTCAAACACTCCGGATAGGTGCCAATTATTCGCGTGCCATCTTGCAAAATATTTGCCTTGCGGCGAATCTGGCGGCATCATCTATTGTGCTCTAGGGAGAATTCGAACGGCGAATGACAGGATCATTAACCGGATGAAATGCCACACAAATAACCCAGATTTCACTAGGTAGTGAATCAGAGAAATGGGATGAAAGAAAATATACGAAAAAGTGAAATTTACTTTTTGGGATGATTGTTTTTAGAAAATCAACAATATGCCATTTTAGGCGTCAATAATTTACCGCCCAAACGACGAAACGTACATAATTGCCACATTCCCGGTTGTCACAAAGTCTATGGTAAAAGTTCCCATCTCAAAGCTCACCTTAGATGGCATTGTCAAGAACGACCTTTGGTAAGGAAAAAAAAATTTTTGATGACCTTCTCATAAAAACTTGTTTTATTTTGGATAAAAATTAACGGATGACTAATTTTTGCATCTTCAAATTTATTGGGTTAACTTAATTTTTTATAGAAAAGAAGAGTGATGGATATGGGTGCAAATTCGAGTTCAAATGGAAAAGAAAAATCTCAAGCATAGAATATTGAAGAAACAAAAAATTTTGAAAAAAAACTTTTTTATTTGATTTTTCTACAGGGTGGGCTGGCTAGGTGTGCACACCAATGATTTGTCATTATCTCCAGAACCATGACGAATACGGTAAAAGCACGGATAATCTCCAACGACTAAACTATTTTTTTACCTTCTCACTTTTTTCCATGATGATCTTGATTGAACTTGAAAAATTGATTGAAAAAATCATTTTATAACGGGACAGGGTATGTCAATCAAGATCATCATCGAAAAAGTGAAACAGGCAAAAAATAGTTTAAGCGTTGGAGATTATCTGTGCTTTTACCGTATTAAAATCAACAACGTCCTTAAAAAGTTATAACCATCCGTAATGGAAGGCCCCGTAACGGTAAGGAAAGGCCTAGTGCCGTTTTATGCATATTTGGTCTACCTATCTTTAAAAAACCGCATAAAAAAATTCGCCATGGTTCCGGAAATAATGCCAAATCATTGGTGTGCACACCACCCTGTATACTACATATCTATCTGTATAAAAGATTGTTTAAAATATTTTTGAACCAGAAATATAAAAAATTGAGTTCGATAGTCAAGTGGCTAAATCTTAGTTCATCCTACTACATTAAACGTGTAAGGTGTGTTTGTACAGACGATCTCGGGAACGTTAGATTTAGACCCGAAGTGTCATTGCAAAAGGAACGATGAGAGAAGGCGATTGACATCAAAATCATCAAAACCGGACAAAAATTTTTCAATTTTTAGGTGCACGTTTATCTTACGTATATGTAAAAAAATCGATTTTTCAAAAAGTCGCTCGGGAATACCGCTCGGAGTCACTCGCGGAGAAACCGCGAGCGCGTTAGCGCTCGGTCCCCTCTACTTTTGCGTATACGTAAAATATCGAAATCGGACAAAAAATTGTTACATGAGTATATACCAATGTAGAGCGTCGCTCGGAAGTGCCTTTTGGAGTCACTCTAGGATAAATCGCGAGCGCGCACCTTATAGATATGGGATCGATACCACTGGAGTCGAAGAAGTTCTTTTAGTTGGACTATCGCTATGCAATCATCAAGTGTGCTACTTAACACTAAGCTATGCGAAACATTTTAAAATTTTTCGTTGCATTAAAAAGGACTATACAAATTTTATTTAGCTTTAATAATCAAGTAATAAAACCAATATATAAGATTGAAAATCAAAAATGCTATCGGGAAAATGTATCTTGAAGCTCGATCTATGTTGAGTGCTCTACGAGACATGAGAAGAGCAACCTAAAAATTTATACTAGGTTAGAAAATTTTTCAGCTTGGGTGGGGATGAAAAAAAAGGTTATAAAACGGAAATTTTTTAAAGAAAGTTAAAAAAATCATAAGGTTTCCTTTTTTGATCCCAATCTGTCTCAATTTGTATACCACGAAACATAAGAAAAAATTTTGATTAAGAGATCTTATGATTATCACCTCATTTTTTCTGAGTTTTAGTCCTATTTCTCAACCAACCTCTAAATATTGAATTGATAAACTCTCGTTTGGAACAACATCTCGTTTCAGCGGATCTGGTTCTTTCTTAGTGATTGTAATAAATGCTGGCTCTTCTTCATCCTTTTCCGGATTTACAATGGGATTTCCATCGGAATCAAGCTGATCTGGGCCATTTGGAAGTATCTGTGTCTCATCGGGATTTGTAGCATCTTTTTTGGTTAGTCCATCACTCGAGACGGTATCTAAAATGCGGTAAAGGCAACAAAGAAGATAATCAAATTTTTAAACGAAAAAATGGGGTCCCTACACCTCTGCCCTATTGAGAACCCATGTCCTCTTATCTCTTCCCCTTCCTTTGACAAAGTATAGGGTGGCACAAATTAGTGCACTTTTGTAATTTTTTAGGGCCAGGAAATTTGTTTAAAATGGTAATAAAAATTTTAAAATGACCCCTATAGGGGAATTTTATGGACAAATCAATTGTGAGCATTCTCGACCCCTGAAAATGGTTTCCTGACCCTGATATAGAGAAAAAATTGGATTTTTGAAGCGAAAATGGTCATTTGTGATTACCATATAAAAATGCGAAGTATGACCATTTTCGCTTTAAAAACCTAATTTTTGCCATGAGTTAGGTTCAGGGACGCCTTTTCAGGATTCGAGAATGATTCCCCCGCATAAAATTACCCCTAAAGATGTCATTTAAAAAAATCCCTGGTCCCAAAAAATCACAAAGATAAACTTCTTAAACTTTTTTTCACCCTGTATAAGTAATGAATACAAAGAATTATTCGTACCACTGTCACTAATCGGTGTATAACATTCTTCACTTTCACTGTCCCCACCTCGAAGAGAAAATGATCGTAGACGAGTCATAAATCGTCTTCTAGCAGATGTTGGAGAGTCTAAAATTTATGAAATATAAAATTCTAAGTCGGACTCTTTATTAGTACCAGGGCCGAGCGATAACGCGCTTGGAGGGGAGAAAAGGAGAGTCTCCGAGCGATTCAATTGCCAATTTTCACGTTAAATTTTTGAATTTACAAATGTTTCAATCGTTTCAATAAACAAATTCAATTGATTCATGCAATATCGTTATATAAAGGTTTGACCGTAGTAGGATTACTAGTTTATTATTATAAAAATTACCTCCAATCAAACTATTGAACATTTTGCTTTGTTGCCTGAGTTTTAGCATTTCTTGATGAGAATGTTGATAGAATGGCAATTTTATAATCTCTTCTAAAATTTTTTTATGCCTGACTGTGGTCGTAGTGATGATAACAAACAACTAAAACTAACAAGAGGTACTTTTCTCTATCCTTAGCTCATAGGTTACCAAGGGGGAGGGGTACAGTACCCTCCTCACCACTCATCCTCGGACCTTCCGCCTTTATAGTCATTCATCCATCCATTATGAGGGTTTGTGTACCCTCCTCCCTTCCAATTCATTCATCATATAAATTTTTGAAAATTTTATCATGTACCCTCCTTGTACCCCCTGAAAGGCCATTCATCCATTTATCCTGAGGGTCCGGTGTATCCCTTCTACTGGTAAACTATGCCTTAGCTTCTCTTATAACATGGCCTGGTAAGAGATTTTGACCATAATAGGTTTCTCTTTGATAACGACTTTTTGTCTAATAGGAACCATCTCCAACTGTTAGGTCAAAACCTATATCAAAATGAATTTTATCTTAAATAGTACCAAAAAATACATCGAAAAACGTAAAAGAATTATGTATTTTTGGTACTCTTTAACATAAAATTCATTTTGATATTGATCTAACAGTTGGAGATGGTTTCTTGTAAGTAAGTATATGTGTTCATAACCTTCTCGCTGTGTAATTTTAAAGGAAAATGTGGTTACCTTTTTCGGCAGAATATTTGCTCGAAAGCTTTTCAAATTTTTCCGATTTTCTCATATAGTTGTTTACGATAGCAAATTCTATTAGTGCTAAGAAAACGAATACCATGCAGGCTAAAAATACAAAATATACAAAAACCTAAATATTTTTACCTCCAAACCAATAATCAATAGCCTTGGCATAACTAACTTGAGGTAAAGCATAACGTAGGCCATTACCCTGATTATAGTTTTTATTTATTTTGTGTGTTTAAAACTTACAATAGTGGACAATGTCAATAGGGTTGTAAAACTCAAAGTGACTCTAGCTGGAACAGCTCTCCTATCTATCCAAAATGATACCCATGAAATTATGACAATTAAAGCAGTGGGAATATAGGATTGGACAATATGATAGCCAAGCGCTCGTTTTAAATAAAATCTTCCGTCTAAGCAACTGAATTTGTCTAAAGAGGTTTTTTCTTGTATATGAAACAAAAAGTGGTCTCAGAAAGCTAAAATGGCCGATGATCTCATGGGCCATGACTCGAGGGCTGCAGCCCGCCCCCCGAGCTTAAATCTGACCCGAATCTATACTTTGGGCCTGCCCTGCGCGTGATCATCTCGGGCTTATATAGACTTGATCCGAGCCTAGATAAAGGTATTCTTCTTCAACTTCCATATTGCACCGTTCAGGTAGCTTTATGATATGATAGTTCAATTTTATCATATGGCAAAANGAGCCTAGATAAAGGTATTCTTCTTCAACTTCCATATTGCACCGTTCAGGTAGCTTTATGATATGATAGTTCAATTTCATCATATGGCAAAATGCGCCAAAACCAATGATCTCTTGGATTACAGTATACTTGACAGGTTGTATATACCTCTCTTATGTGATACATCCGTCACAGCATATCTATAAGTACCATTACAATATTCTGAAGTTAAATTTGATATTGTAAAAGCTGGTAATTCGATTTCTGGGTTCATTAAAACCGGGTTTTCCTTAAACCAAGTTACTGAAACTCGATCGGCGATATAAGCATCTAAAATAGTTTAAAGGATCAGTCCATTTGGAAAAAAAAGTTGCCATAATTTGTATAGAGCGTTCATTTTGGTCTGCAACATCAATGTTTTTAGTCATTCTCGTACCCCTCTAACGAATTTCTATGCGGTCTTTTTTAAATTGTAGCTGAACAATGGCCGAATAGGTGCTGATAAAAATTTTTTTTGTTGATCCTAACATTGTCAAAAATTACTTTGAAGTTTTCAAAGTCGATTTTCTTCATCTTAACACAATGTTAGAAATTTAATTTTTGTATGAAAATACAGAGCTTTAGTCCCTCTAACATATGCAAAAAACCGTATATAAAAATGATTTAACAGTGGCGAGATATTTGACTTTGAAGTTGATAGTCAAAAAATGAGGCAAAAACAAAATGACGCACCCGGAAATCGAACCCTCGACCTTCTGGCTGCTAGTCTAACGCTCTAACCACTATACCATCACCACATGGTGTAGTCTAACGCGCGTCATTTTGTTTTGCATCATTTTTTGACTATCAACTTCAAAGTCAAATATCTCGCCACTCTTAAATAATTTTTATATACGGTTTTTTGCATATGTTAGAGGGCCTAAAGCTCTGTATTTTCATACAAAAATTAAATTTCTAACATTTTGTTAAGGTGAAGAAAATCGACTTTGAAAACTTCAAAGTATTGAGTTGTTGAATAAGTTGTTGCCGTTCAAAAAATACATCTAAAATCGGCATTTTTCGTTCGTTTTTGATGAAATTTTTTTCAAGTAGTAAGCAAGAATGTATGACGAATACGATCCAATCAGTCTTTTTGAGCGTAACTCATGTTTTCGTGTCAATACTCAAACTTTTTTTTAAATTTGGCTCTCAAAGATGTATCCTTTTTTTAAAAGAATTTTCAAAAAGACGATTCAAAGAGTGCCGTAAAAACAAAAAATGCTCAATTTTTCGTGAACTTTCCGAATATTTACAAATTATGGCAACCTTTTTCTGAGTGGACTGGCCCTTTAAGATGAGGGAGAAAGTTCGGGGAGGGAGAGGAAATATCATTTTTGGAATGGGGGGGGGGGAACAAAAATGGGATATGCTAAAACCTACAACTCAACATTCTTATATGGCACACTTGTGCATCCATGGGATAATCAACTAGGTCTAAATTGCAAGCAACATTAGCTGTTATTCTAAAAAGTGATTCCCTATCGTTAAAATATAAAAAACTATTTACCTAGAAGAATAGGAAATAGTCCCATCTGGTGCAACAAATAAGTTAAAATTTGGCACTGTAACATGATGGAAATAGGATTTTCGAGCGTTTGCAAAATAAAGATCAGGGGTCCTAAATAATGTTTTGAGAGGGGTAACATGATCTGATTAAGATTGTTGCAATGCATCGCCATCCCTCTCCGACATCAGAAAAGTGTGTGTTGTGAGGATAGGAGTGCATCTGGACAAATCCTCATAGGATAAACTTATTATCTGTTGCAGGTACGTAGGGAAGGAGGCTAAGGAGAAAGGGTCTATAGACCCCCCTCGAAATCGAAAAAAATGAAAATTTTTTCCTAATGGTTCCTTCTTATGCTTTCCCTAATGGCTCTCATAAGGGGGACCAAGGGATATAGACCCCAAACTTGGATTCTTGCTACGTGCCTGATCCGTTGGATCCCAATTTTTTACATTACCATAGCTCTTTTCTAACANCGGGGGACCAAGGGGTATAGACCCCAAACTTGGATTCTTGCTACGTGCCTGATCCGTTGGATCCCAATTTTTTACATTACCATAGCTCTTTTCTAACACTATCATCATTGATCATAATAAAGTCATGCCCAGGATGGTGCAAAGTTGGATCCTTCCAGCTCATATAAAGGTATAAATCGACATCAAATGACTAAAATTTATGTTTTAAAACTTCGGGCCATAAAACGTTTACCATATGTGTTTCTTGGAAATTGCCCAAACTTTCCACGTATATTCCAATTTTGACTCTTAGCGGAGAATTTTTTATTCCCTTGGGTGGTTTTTTGATCCTCTGCCAATAGGATAAGAGTCTATTTTCTTGAAGATCATTAGGACGAAAATGGGCATGAAGTTGAGCGGAAATCAAAACACTAAAATATTATGGATGAAATAGCTGTAACATGAAGAGAGGGGTCAATGTTTCTCTATATTTGGGGGGGGGGAGAGTTTTTCGAAAAAATTTCATGATTGGGGTTGAAAGTTACTTAGGACCTCCACAAAAATAAGCGAATACGTAAATGTCAAGCTTGAAAAGCGGCCGATAGGCTGCTTTTCAAACTTGTCCATCTATGCTATTCTTACCTCAAACATAATAAACTCAATATAAAATTTATTATCATTAGTAAAAATTAAAAAGGCAGCAATAAAGATTAGTTTACGACCATGTGTAAAGTTGGGCTAAGGATGAAAGATGAAAAGGTGAAGCTGATTTGCAAAGATCAAAACAAAGGTTTTGTTTCTTACGATTGGTATGCATCATGTGCCGCTTAAGCTAGTTAGAGAAAAAGTGCGAAGCAATTGTTTCTACTCGAGTCGAGAATCAATGTCCATTTGATGAATGGTCAAAAATCGAGAGAAATGAATGGAACAAGTTACTTTTAATTCATGTACATGATAAGAATGAAGAACTAATTTGTCAGGTTGAGAATTGCCCCTCAAACAAAAGTTTGAAACATGTTTTTTATTTTTTAAATATAAAAATTCAATATGTAATAAATAATCAAGCAAATGTTGTCCTGGGGGCTATCCAATAACGTGAAAATGAAAAATACGTTATAATTGAGGAAATATTTTTCAGTTTTGACGGATGTTTCATTTTTCACTTTTTGCTCTTTTTTTAAAACATTAATGAGTGATATTTCAAAAAAAGTGAAAAATTAAAATTCCGTCAAAACTGGAAAATATTTCCTCAATTATAACGTATTTTTCATTTTTCACGTTAGTGGATAGGCCCCTCATTCATTTCATATATGCTCTAAAGATTCCAATGCTTTCGTCAGTTCTAAAATAAAGTCCATAAAAAATGTTGTTTTCAGAGACTGATGAAAAAGTTCTGCTTAAAGGGCCAGTCCGGGCAGAAAAAGTTGTCATTTTTTATTTATTTGGAAAATTCATGAAAAATGAAGCACTTTTTGTTTTTACAGCATGTTCTGAATCGTTGTAGTTTTTGAGATAATTGCATGTGAAGTTGGTGATTTGTGAAATTTTGTGTAAAGAACTTGAATTATCCTCTTCTCAATATACAATTTTATTGATTCAGGGAAAAAATTATCAAGTACATGTTTTCGTTGTAATACACAAAATTTCAAAAATCGCCAACTTCACACGCAATTATCTCAAAAATACAACGATTCAGAATATGCAGTAAAAGCAAAAAATGCTCCTTTTTTCATAAACGTTCCGAGTATATACAAAAATGGCAACTTTTTTCCAATTGGACTGGTCCTTTAAATAGCGCTGTAAAAATATTATACTTTATAAAGATGAGGGCTGGAGCTTATCCGAGATTGAAAATTTTTGAACAAATTTCAATTTTTTACTCATTTTTAACCAAAAATTTTCAATTTTTCACTAAAAATACCATTTATCAAAAAATCGTCAAAAATGGTTATTTTCCAATATCAACGACGTAGCCAGATCCCCAGCTACGGAGCACTTTTTTGGTGAAATTTTTGGGCAAAAATAGCCATTTTTGACGATTTTTGGTGAAAAATATCATTTTTTAGTAAAAAAATAGGAAAAATGGTCATTTTTTTCAAAATTTTTCAAAATCGTTAAAACATAAGGGGAATCCTTAGGAAAAAATTAAAATTTTTTCAAGAACGAGGAGCACTTGCCCTCCCCTTGTGGCTACGCTACTGTCAAAAATTGAGTTTTTTAATACCAAAATGCCATTTTCTAAAATCTTTTTGCTCAAAAATCCAATTTTTTTACAAAAACGAATAGCCAAAACTTTATTCATCATCTGTTGAAACGTGCTTTAAACAATTAAAATAAACCTTTTTTGAGCACATTTAACTTTTGATCAGTCATCGCTAATTTGACAACTTTTCCTTCGGATGTTCGGCATTGCAATTTATGCACCTAAAAATTTTTTTTCTCTCGACAATGAAGGGTTTTATACTTGAGCATTATCAATTTCTTGAGTAGTTTTATTCATAAGTGAAAGAGAAGGGGCTAAAATTTTTTACCATTGATTACAGGGTGTCCCAAAAAATGGCACATTTTGAGATTTGTTTGCAGAAAAATTGCATTTTCTCGGGTAAAATGTTGTTTCTTGACCTAATTCTTTTTTTAAAACATAGAAAGTTAAATTCTCTACGTTTTCAAAAAAGAATTAGATCAAAAGACAACATTTTACCCGAAAAAATGTGATTTTTCTGCAAACAGAAATCTCAAAATGTGTCACTTTTTTGGAACACCCTGCAAATTTCCAAAAAAATCGTACATTTAATAAATTTCTTAATCAAAATTTTTCTTAAAGTTTCCATTTCTGATGAATAAACATGGAACAATTGTCTTGAATGCTCTAAAAAATGTAGTTGTTATGAACTTAGGACATTCAGAATAAGTAGGCCTAGATGTGATCCCACTCTCATTCTACCAATCTCCATACACTAGCAAATTTTCGAAATCTAGACCCCTTTTTTTAATTGAAGGGACAGGGATGTCCCACAACTAAGCAGAGATGCTGTTCCGGTTTCGCGGGGAATCCGAATTTGACATTTTCAAAGCGAAAAACGCTTCTCTAATTCATGGAAGGCCTGTGTATTTAAGCGAAAAGTTGCAAAAATGCGATTTTTGAGACTCTTCGTCTCAATATACAGGCCTTCTATGAATCAAGGAAGCATTTTTTCGCTTTGAAAATGTCAAATTCGAATTCTCCGCATGTTTTTACCCCTAGAGGAGCCATTTCCAGAAAAATTTTGAAAATTTTTTCATGTGGGTGCCTCCCCCTGTTGCTTAGTAGCTCCGGAACCGGTTCATTGGCCATATGTTTAAAGTCTTTGAACAAAAATTTTTGCAGGATTTGCGGAAAAATACTCAGCTATAAAATATAAAAAATGATGTATCTTGGCATAAAATTGTTAAATAGGCCCATTTTGTTAGGAACCGATCTGTCATCCCTGAGGGGGAAGGATCCCTAAAAATTTGATACAAACCTGGGAGAGCACCTTATGTCGTTGCAATATTAAGTTAAAAAATTTACCAGCTGACATGCCTAGCTGTAACATCTCTTTTTCCAAATCTTCAGGCGAGCATTTATTTTTGGCAGATTTTTCTATAATAAAACTCAACGCGGCTATCATAGCTTTTATTGATCTTGCATCTAAAATTTCTTTTTCAGATTTTTAAAATTTAAAATCAGTTGTGTACAAATACCTCCTCAAAATTCGAATTTCGAAGGGTGGTCCCTAGAATTTGAGAAAATTAAGCTTACGAGAGTCCACATTGTGAAGACACGATTTCGCCCGAAAAGCATATCGTTCCTTATGATTTTTTGTACTTTTTTATTTTCTTGGTTTGTGAGGACCTCCACCAATTGAATGATTTTTGGGATACCTAACTCGCATAAATTCAGCTCGAATAAATGGCAATTCGCATAAAAATCGACTCGCATAAAATTTACCATTATGTTGAGTACTAAGAGTTTCCTTTAAAAAAATTTATGCGAGCCGATTTTTATGCGAGTTAGGTGCTAGCCGATTTTTGTGGATCCTTTTCTCGTATGTAAAAATTACCAATTTCAATTTTTCCTTTCAACTTTGACAAACTTTCTTCATCCCACTCCGTTTTGTTCATTTTTAAACGATCTGACATTGCTAAACACCATGCTTTGAAGTCTGATGGTGGCTAAAAATTGTTTTCTTCAAATTTTTGTCATTGTCTTACAATTTTTGAAAATTCAGCAATTTGAGTAAGGATCCAATCGGGACAGTCGAGACCTCCGATAAATCGGAATCTCTAAAATTAAATAATAGTGATAATTTTTTGGAGCTAAAGACTTGCCATTGTTGGGAGATATGTGTAAGGTAATTTAATAAAAAAATTTCCTAGTATGCGATTCCATTCAACAAACTTTTAAACTTGTTTATGTTAAAAACAATCTTTTCAAAACTTTTTGAGCTACAAATTTGGAAGAAAAGAGATTTTTATTTTTCAACTTACAGAAAATAAGAATTACAGGCAAACCTCCAAAAAAAGTCGGCTAAGCTTAGCCGACTTTTTTTCACAATTTAAATTTTGAATTATTTTTAGGCAGAAAATGAACACTCCTTCAGTCGCTGTTCAGAAAACTATATTAAATGAATATCGACTTGGCCGTGGTCCAGACCAAGCAGTAGAAAAAATTATCGAAATTTTTGGCCAGAATGCTATTAACCTAAATACTTGTAAACACTGGTTCCGCCATTTTCGTGCGGGAAATACCTCACTGGAAAGTGAACCTATGTAAGATATATCATAAAAATGATGGTTTAATTTAAATGAGGGCTTAAACACCAGATTTTTTCAACGGAGATAAAAATTTTTCATTTTTTATTTCTCGTGACATTTTTTACGGTGCCGGAAAATTTCAACTACTATCGGAAAATTCTGCATATTTTTTCTCCTCCATTTCTCAACATATATGTATAACAAAATTTTTTGATTTACGATTTCTTTAAATTTTAGGCATATTTCTGAATTTGTTGACATCCATCATTTGTCACCAAATGAAATTTTATATGATATGCTCAATTTTTTGGATCGGACTGAAATAGAAAAATGCCAACTTCTAAACAAGTTTTTCAAAAACCTTATTTTGGCAAACGACAAGAGATTCCCGCTTCGAACATTCCAGAAATTTAGTGTACATGTAAACAACTCAACAGTAGATGTGCTTACAACGACAAAAGAGATGCATACTTATAATTTTTCTAATTCTATTGAAGTTAAATATTTAGCAGATTCGCTTAAAAATTGCCTTTTTAAATACTTGGAAGTAAAGGATAATTTGATGTCCGCGAAAAATAGACCAGGCAAAGTGGTGGAACTATTGAGAAGTTTGTGGCTTTATAGTGGAGAGCCGCTACGAGTTGTAGAAGTGGATAGTTTTCTATGCATTTATCCATTTTGTGAGAACGTTTTTAGTAAGTGCATTAAATAAACAAAAATTAAAAATGGGAGTTGGCAATGTGAGTCATGTCGTTTATTATAAAAAAAAGTCTCAATTTTCATAATACTGGATGGCCCCAAAAAAGTGGATTTAGTGATTTTTTGGGACCCGGAAATTTTTGTATAAAAATGACCCCTTCTGGGAATAATTGTATGCGTGGAATCGATTGCGCACATTCTCAATCAAAATGGATTTTTGAAGCGAAAATGATCATTTTCCGAAAATTATTATTTGAAATCACTTTTCTAGGTACAGGGTGGGGCAAAATTATACGGACTTTTTTTTATCGTTTGTTGTATTTTATTCTTATTTCTTGAAAAATCACTTTATTCGAGCCGGTAGAATCTTGGGCGCTTGGACATTATGGCACGGATGAAAACGGATTTTGGAAGTGGGTTTATCAGCAAGATAGCGCTCCTTAGCACGCAAGCATCAACGAAAACCCCGAAAAGTTCAAGATCCCAACATAAAAATGGCTTGCCGAGCATTTTCCGAATTTTATCAAAAAGAATGAGTGGCCTGCGTCGTCTCCAGACTTGAATCCGCTTGATTACACCATTTGGAGCGTCCTTGAATCTCGCGTGAATGCCGAAGCACACAATTCCGTCGAATCTCTGAAGCGAGCGATCACTGAAGCATTCGAAAACTTGGACCAAGAAATGATCAATCGATCCATCGACGACTGGTCAAGACGTCTAAATGCTGTGATTACTGCTAATGGTGGTCACTTTGAATAATTTCATTTGTTTAATGTTGTTTTGGTTATATTTGTTGTTGTTGCTGATAAAAAATTATTTAAAAAGTCCGTGTAATTTTGCCCCACTCTGTAATTTTATGAGAGAATTCGGAAGTATTTTCAGGATTCAGGAATGCGTGTAATCGATTCTCCGCATAAAATTACCCCCAGAGAGGCTATTTTTAGAAAAATATAATTCTAGGTCCCAAAAAATAAAAAATCCACTTTTTGTGATCCTTTATTAAAATCTCTTTTTTAGACGATTATATAAATTCCAGTATAATTTATTTGGAGTTCGATCCTTTTACAGAGCTTTCAAGATTTTTAACGAACTTCAACAATTTCAAATTATGGCCCTTAACAAAAAAGGTTTTTATTAGATGCTGTAACAATCAAAATATTGGAAACAACGTCGATATTTTATTGAACTTCTTCGATTTGTTAAAAGATGGTACTAGGTTAAATTTATCACTAGATAATATAAATAACCCGTCGATTTTGATTCCATTGTTCGAACATATAATAACAGTAAGTTTCAGTGCCGTAGGCAGGAAAAAATGTTAATGGGGGAGGGTAATTTCAGATTTTTCTCATTTTCCAATGAAATTTTTATTTTAGTGGGGAAGAGTAATTATCCCACCCCTATCCCCCCTCTTGCCTACGGCGCTGGTAAGCTTTATACACAAGTGATAAAAGTAGTAGTTTATAGAGTTTTGAACAAGCTGCAGATCGACAAAAACTTCTTCATAAATTCGGACTTGTTCGAGGTAAATTTAAAAAACATTTCAAAAAATTCGGAGAAAGAACAATCAGAAAATTATGAATTTGAAGCAGTGTAGCTTTTTTGTGCCCATTTTCAAGGGAAAATTGAATTTTTAAAGGAAAGAATTGATTTAAAAAACGCTTAAAAATTTGTTAAATTTGATAAAAATGATATAAGGGTGTCAGAAGTCAAAGTTTTTGGGACCCTCTCTAAAAATCTCTAACTAGCCAGTGGATTCCACTGAGATCTTCTGAATTCATTTTTCCTCAAAAATGGATTCAGAAGAGAAAAAATGGAGAAAATGGAATCAGAAGATCTCAGTAGAATCTACTTGCTTTTTAGGCATTTTTTAGGGGGTCCCAAAAACTTTTAATTTTGACGCCCTTATATTTTTGAAAAAATTTTTACCACAATTCATAAGGATTAAAACCCTTATAAATTTTTTAGGCCAACCGAATGCATCCAAAACATAAGGGGGCATCATTTTTTGAGCTTTCGGTTGAGATGATCGTACTCGGCTATCACAATTTCTCAATAATTTTTAGTCATTTGTCCAACTGATATATTTGAAAGATTCCTAACTAGAATGAATCAAAAAATGAAATTAGCAGAAGAAATTATTGAAGAAATCAATTCTGAATATTTTGGAATGATTAGAAAAGATGGATGGAAATTATATATAACTATCCAAGTCAAGCGATATCCAAGCTCGTATAATATTGTTTATATTCATATTCATACTAATATTATACAAGAAATTGAGGCTTAAAGTTACATAGAAAATTTTCATAAATCTTTAACTACGAGCCAAGGCCGGCCGAAGACCGTCCTTGGCTCGGCTCATCCACATTACACTCACTACATTAAACACTAATCAAAAATGATTGAATCATGCAATGTTACATGATTCAATAAAACTTATCATTGAAGCGAAAAATTCAACATTACAAAATTTGAAAAAATCTTTTCAATGATGAGAAAAAATTAATGGGAAAATTGCGTGAATTGTTTTTTAAGATTGATGGATCACTTGCAGCCTTTTTGAATCGGGAGTTATTTTTGCAAAAAAACTCATTAAGATATGATCGAAAAAGTACCAAGCCGGACAGAAAGGAAGAAAGTCAAACCTCCATATAACGACACCCCCAGAAGGGGTCGTTATATCGAATCGAACGGAGTGTCATTATATCGAATTTTTCTAGAAAAGACATTACATTCGTTATATATTTTGGGTTATTGAAACGAACACATGAATTAGAATTTTATTTTCAATAACCCAAAACCATTTTTAAATTTGATCATTTTGGTTTCATTTTATTCGTCTTGGCAAGCTATAAAACATGCTTCATTTTATGTAAGTTTAAAAAATCGATGCAAAAATGGAATTTTCCCGCCAAAGAATTTGAATTTTATTGTGTATTGATACGAATACGTAGGATTAGTTTAACTACATAAAAATCCTTCAGTTTAACTCAAAACATATAACTTTCTTCTTCTTTTTTATTGACCAAAGTTGTCCAGAATTTTGTGCTCTACAAGATAGGCTAACTTTTCTTCCTGACCCTGGTCCTTAAAATCTTTACTGAGGTGTTAGGTCGAACTGATCAAGAACAATTTTTACTTCCAAATCATCCGATTTTAACTTTAATCAGCTGAGCTAATAAACAGGCTGAAATGGTCCACTTATTAAATAAACCTTATAACTTTAAATTTAATCATTCATTAATATTTATTTTTTACTTCAAATAATGAATTTTAATAAGGTTAAAGAATTTATGCATTTAAATGACCTGGTATGATTTAAAAGGTATGTAAATTCCCTTTCCATTTAATGATTTTAAACGGACAATAGGTCGGTGCTAGATTTTTCCAATTCATGATGAAGGATTTTAAACTCAAATTTTGAATTTTCTTTGGTCATATCCTAGTTTTCAGCTTGTCATAGATGTTTTCATTTTTACATTTAGCAAGATGTCCAAATACATTCTCTTGGCCTTAATTGGACTTACAGGCGTACTAGCCCAGCAAGCTAATCCATGCCCATCAAGTGATTGGGTCTACTTGAGCTTCTTTAACAAATGTTACAAGGTTTCGCTTAATTCTCGACAAAAATGCAGGAGCTACCTTATACTCCCATTGAACGTGGTCTAAAATCGAAAAATTTGATTTTTCGAAATATTTTCAAAAATGACCCTATTAGGGGTAAGTTTATGCGAGAAACAAGTTGGCGATGTTATTTTTGCGTAAAAACGCTTCCATTTTTTAGAAAATCGAATTGAAGATAAAGAAGATACATATTTTGAAAATGTAAATATTTGATTTTCTAAAAAATGGAAGCGCTTTTACGCAAAAATAACATTGTGTTTCCCGCATAAAATTACCCCTAATAGGGTCATTTTTGAAAAAATTTCGAAAAATAAAATTTTTCGATTTTAGACCACGTTCGATGGAGTATAAGAGCCGCAGTAGCTCCAAAATGCAATTAAATTTTTCATTTTAGTTTGTCAAAGATACCACATATCCAACATGGACTGTAGCTCAAGCCGCTTGCAAATCTGCAAATTCTAATGCTAACTTGGTTACTATCCATAGTTTTGGTGAAAACACCCTTGTTGCTGGTAAGATAAATATTAAAAGCTTTTTTCTGTGTTCATCAACGCTGTTTATATGAACTTATTATGGTCTAGGTTTTTTTATGCATCTTTAACTTATAGCCCTAACCTCACTCGATCTAAATTTATTCATTTCTTTTTAATTTTAGGCTATGCCATCGAACTTCTTAAAACCACCGAAACTTCCGATTGCCCAGATGGATACTGCTGTGCATGGATTGGACTACAACGAACTTCTGGATTCAATCAAGGTTGGGTCGACGCTACACCAATGAATTTCACTTTCTACGAATACAATCAACCGAGTTTCAAATATGATGGAACTAGCATGATGATCGGACCAGCTTTTCAAAATCGTTGGTCTAATGGATTTACTGAGAAATGCGTCAATTACGTCTGCCAATTAGAGCTTTAAAAAAGTTAAAAATATGGGATTTTTTGAAATTTTTATGGAAATAAAATTTTAATAAGCACATGAATATATTTAATAGCAACAAACATGTCTTATGTGTAGTGGATCCGAAACGGGCTAGATCAGTCCTAGTTTAAAAAAGGTCGCCAAATCGAAAAAATTGTTGGGATTGTCTCTTCCCTTTTCATTGGATTCTCGTTAGATGCCTGATCTTTGAGGAAATCTTTTTGCACGGTGGTACAGAATGAAAAAAATGGGTATTAGGCAAAATGTTAAAACGAGTATCCCCATTAGATTCAGCTCCACCATATTGTACAGAGCATTCATTTTGGTATGCAACATCAATGTTTTTAGTCGTTCTCGCACTCCCCCCCCCTTTAACGAATTTCTATGCGGTCTTTTTTAAATTATAGCTGAACAATGGCCGAATAAGTGTTGATAAAAATTTTCGAAATCCGTTGATCCTAACATTGTCAAATCTTTTTTGAAGTTTTCAAAGTCGATTTTCTTCACCTTAACAAAATGTTAGAAATGTAATTTTTGTATGAAAACACAGAGCTTTAGTCCCTCTAACACATGCAAAAAACCGTATATAAAAATTATTTAACAGTGGCGAGATATTTGACTTT
>OZJO01008203.1:8698-21409 GCA_900406225.1 Acrobeloides nanus
GGGGGGGGGGGGGGGGGGGGGGGAGGTACTCCCTCCACTCAAACTATGTTTAGGAGTAAGCCTTTGTGGCCAGTTTGAGTGGGGGTGCCATTTTTTAGGTCTCTCGTGAGTGGGAAGGGGGTGTCAGATCTGACACCCCTTTTTCCTTGGGGTCTAGGCTTAAGCCTAACAAAGGAAGTCACCCAACGGTCCCAAAATTTTTAAAGAAATTTTTTTTAATTTTTATACTACAATATTCGTCAGTGTATATGATTAATAAAAAAGTATTCCCCAAAAATTGAAACCAAAGTCTCGATTTTTGACACAGGAGATCAAGGGTTCGACTCCCCGCTTCATCACATACTTTTTGCATTTTTTAATTTTTTTCAATTTGCTAAAAATGATTTCTTAACGATTTTATCGACATTTTTAACAAGTTTTTAAGTTTAGGTCTCCGCGGAAGACGACTCTATAAGCCTAACTTATGGCGACCTTTATGTCAAAACCCTTTCCATTGCAGCTTTTCTTGAAAAGTTCTATTTTGGTCTTGGCGATGTTACCTGTCTAGTTATGCACAATTGTTGGGAATTTTTTGCCATTTCTGTGGCTGCTACTCTGCAAGGAGGTGCTATAAGTGGGGCTAGTGTTCTTTTCACCGATTGTAGGCCAAATTGTTGAGTGTTAACCCTAAACTTTAGACGAGTTAGAGAGGCAATTCGTTGATTCAAGCTGCAAAATCGTTTTCTGTTCCGATAAATCGTTGGATAAGGTGCTAAAAGCTGCTAAAAGTTGTCCGTCTATAAGGGTAAAGTCGAACATTTGGAGTAGCAATCAAAATTTTAGGCCATCGTAGCAATAGCTACTCAAAAATCTACCAATTATGAGCTTCCATTCGGAGTTTTCGACTTCGAAACTGTCCTACAAACACCACCAAATTTGAACAAACCAAAAATCCGTCATGACATTAAAAAAGATCTACTGTTATTGCCTTATTCTAGGTAAGATTTCATTTTGACTGACCTACCTGAGCGATTTTTGGTGTTTTCTACCTTTAGGCACCATTTATACTTCCGTCGTGACGCTACAGTGCATTTTTGTGTCGCGCGACGTGTCGCTAGTTGGTGTTTATAGTCTGTCGCGCGACAATGCTTTTTGTGTCGCGCGACGCGTTGCGAGTTGGCGTTTATAGTTTGTCACGCGACAGACTTATCGCGCGATAGTACTTGGCTTGAAAAGATACAGTAGGGAGCAAAAACCTTTAGACTGAATCGAATTTTTGCATTTTTTATACATTTTCTCTCTTTTTTTGCATCAAAGTTGATTATTTTTGGTTTATATAATATTTTTATAGTTTAAAAATGCCAGGAAAATATAAAAGTGACGAATTGAGAAAGCTTATTGTCGAAGCAAAGCAACGTGGTGAAAAAGCAGAAGACATAGTCGAAAGATATCATTGCAGTAGAGCAACCGTGTTTAACATCTGGAAGCTGTGGCAAGACACCCACTCGGTTAAGCATCGAAAGATTAGAGGAAGACCGCGAAAAAGACCCCCGGACAAGCCCGGCTTTTGGTCCGCCAAGTCAAGAAGGACCCTTTCATGATCGCCGTCGACTTGTCCGATATGCACAAGACAACATCAATTTGAACATCTCGAAGTGGACTGCAAGAAGACTACTGGTTCGAGCGGGGCTGTCGGCCAGAATCCCAGCAAAGAAGCCGTTTATTTCGAAGAAGAACCGGGCAGCCCGCCTGAAGTTTGCCATTTATTGTTTAGTTGAGTTGAAATTGAATAAAATGTATAAAAAATGCAAAAATTCGATTCAGTCTAAAGGTTTTTGCTCCCTACTGTATTTCTACATTAACAAGCCTCGGTTGTGCAGTGACAAAGCAGCGGCTTAGTGGTCACAAAGTCACGGATTCGAATCCCGCTTGGAGCCAAATTTTTTGCCACTCGGCCTTGTGTCGCGTCGCGCGACGTCGCGTGGTCAACACTTGCGACGTCGCAGGCTGTCACGCGACAACAACTATAAACGACATTGAAAAAGTGTTCGCACTATAAACGTAATTGCTCTGCGACGCGCCGCGCGACGAAAGTATAAATCCTGCCGGGGGACAGTTCCCTCCGTTAGTAATGTATGGTGAACAACAGCCGATTTTTTTTAGTGGTACTACTGGATCCCCAAAAGGAGTCATGTTAACACACTTTAACTTTGGTACAATGCTGAATATAATGACAAAGCATCTGCATGAGCAGGTCATGACAAAGTTGGACCCGAATTGGAAGTGGGAAAACGAGTCTTTCTTACTATTAATGCCTTTCTACCATATGTATGGGTTTGGGATGCTAAATAACACGATGATCAGAGGATCCACGGGAGTTATTATGTCACATTTTGACCATGAAGTGTATTGTCGGGCGATTGAGAAATATCGGGTAGGTTGAAAAAAATAGGAATGGACTTGCAAGAAGACTGTAAGTTCTGCCACGCTCAGATTTCGACGAAACCTATCTCAAAAAATAGACAAATTCAAACCCGAATTGTTTTGATTCTTGTAATTCAATTTCAGGCAAATATTTTCATTCGTCTCGTTTCATTCGTATCATTTATTCTCTTCGTTTCATTTGAGTCTATGCCCCTTAGGCATAGCCTTAGCCTTACTGTTAGTGTTAGGAGTAGGAAAGATAATTTTTTTACATAAATTAATGTCGTTTAGATTCGAATCCTCATGCTAGTTCCTCCAATTCTTGTATTTTTGGCCAAAAATCCAATTGTTGACAAGTATGATCTATCGAGTGTCGAGTTTATGATGACTGGAGGCGCTCCAGTCGGGAAGGATCTTATAGAAGGTGTTTATAAAAGGCTTCCTAATGTTAGGTTCATTACTCAAGGTAAAAAAACATGATTTTAGAAGATATTGAGCCGATTTTAGCTTATGGAATGACAGAATGTACAATGTCATCGCATTTCCCTATACTCGATAAAGAACATTATGCTGCTGCAGGGAAATTGTTATCAAATTTCGAACAAAAGGTAGTTTCTTAAACAAGTCCCAAAGATCAAGGTGCATAACAAGTTGGGAGTCTCTGATTTCGGATCCCAGGATCTAGAGTCTCAGACTTCGGGATTTCAAATCTCATGCCCTTCTACACTCAGATCTTGTTTCTGAGACTTCTGACCCTTCGTTTTTCAGATAGTCGACATAGAAACAGGACAAGAACTCCCCAGAAACAAAGTTGGAGAGGTCTATATCCGTACTCCATCAAACATGCTCGGATATCTCAACAAGCCAGAAGCTACAGCTGAATGTCTTAGCTCCGATAATTGGTATAAATCAGGTATCTAACTAGCCTCTCTATTCAACCTAATCATGATTTTAGGAGATCTTGGATATCTCGACGACGATGGCTGGTTATATATTGTGGATCGATTAAAAGATTTGATCAAAGTCAAGGGATTACAAGTAGCTCCAGCAGAATTAGAAGATTTGTTATTGTCATATCCGGATGTTCAAGATTGCGCTGTTATTGGGGTACCAGACGAGAAAAGTGGAGAGGTTCCCAAGGCATTTGTGGTGAAAAAGAATCCTAACTTGACAAGGCAGCAAGTTTATGATTGGGTGAAAAGTATGATAGAGTCTTAATCCTGCAATGTTGAATTTAGGCAAGTTGGCACCATATAAATGGCTCCAAGGAGGTGTCGAACTCGTCGATGAAATCCCAAAATCAGCAGCTGGCAAGATTTTAAGAAGATTTTTGCGAGAACGAGAAAAGAACAAGAAAACCCAAGTTGCATCGAAGCTATAATTTTTATGTACGACTATATATTTTTAAGTTAATAAACTTTATAGTACAAACTTCACTCGTTTGCATCAACGATCGATCTAAAAAAACTACCCCAAAATCGTATTGTCATTGTAAGGTAGCGCAATAACACCTGATTTCCCACTCCGTAACGGTAACTTTTGCCCTAGTACCAGGAAAATATAGAATTTTTCTTACTCTTTCTCCAAAATTGATTGCAAAGTTAAAAGAGAAGAGAAAGTCTTTTAGAAATAATTTTTATTGGTATTCTTAACAAAAATTATATTGATTTCAACAAAAGTAAGGCTAGTTAAAACGAAAGTCTTTATAAGGAAAGAATTTAAAACTAGTCAAACTAGTAACCAAAATATCTAGCTGCGAATCTAAGCTAGTGTGTTTCGCGATAAGCATAAATCAAGATCGCAAAAGACCGGAATTAGAAACCCTATCATAAATAATGAATGAAGGAGATGCACCCGCGTAAATGATCAAAAATGGACAGGGTTATAAGACCGAGTTTATGAAATAATTTTGGCCTTAAAAATTGAGTCAGGCATTAAAATTTTTTAATGTTCTTATCAGGAATACAGTCGTAATTTTTTATACATTTTTTCATTATTGCAAAAGAAATTTAATCCACTCGATAATGTATTTTTGTTTTATGTTTTGTAGGCAGTGCCGAACCTTCCCTTAAATCTGAAAATTTTTCAATTTTCGTGGAAGAATAAAAATTTTAAGAAAAAGTCCAAAATTTCCCCCAAACCCAACTTCCTCCCCAAATTGAATCAAAATTACGTACTGGTTACGCTAGGGTATTTTTAAACAATTATGTCATTATGGAGATCTCACCACAGTTCATGTGTGAAGAGTGGTAAACAATATTTTCAACATAAAATACATTTTTTGCAAAAACGCAATTTTGGGAAAAAGAAAATTAGCAATTTTTAGAAAAAAATAATAAAAAATTGAATTTTTTTTATAAATTTTTCTAAAAAATTTTTTTTCTCATTTTTGAAGGACATAAAAAATCGATATTAATTTCTCATAAAAATTTTAGTAACACATAAAAATAGCATAATGATAAACTTTCGGAAATTAAGACCGAATAAATTTATACATAAAGTAAAAAAGCGATATGTTAAAGCACTATAACGTTAATTAATAATACAATTACAGGGTGAACCAAAAAACTATATTTTTGCGTTTTTTTGGCGAAACATTTTCCAAAAATCACCTATAAGGGGTATTTTCATGCGAGAAATCGATTTGTGTGCATGAAAATACCCACTTATAGATGATTTTTGAAAAAAAATTTTGAGAAATTTTCACCAAAAAACGCAAAAGTATGATTTTTTGCTCATCCTGTAATTTACCAGGTAAACAACATGGAACAAAAAATTAAGAATATAATTTTTCAACAAAAAAAGACTAAAATTTACAAACATTACAACAAAAAATCGAATTGGACAAATAGAAATTAAATTGACATAATCAAGAAATTGGCCAGCGAGTAGACAGATGAGTATCGCCAAATTGGTTGAGAAATTCTTCGGTAAGAAAGGAATTTTTGTTCTCTAAATCCACCACAAAATTCACTATGTTTGAATATGGCTCGTGTATTACGACCAAAGCGGCCTGTTCCGGCATTTTCATCAGCTCATATTGGATTCTTCTGAAAAGTATAAAATTAAAAAAATTTTAATCATTGTGTGTCAAATGGGCCCACTGGTCTAATTTTAATATACTCCTAGATTGGTTTAAAAAATTGATTTTCATCACAAAATATAGCCAAAAATCAATTTTTATAGCTCCGAAATTCGCATAAAAATTGAAAATAAAATCACAAAATCGTACTTCAACATCTGATCAACAAATCCAAGGCACTGCTTCCGTGACCACCACATATTCCCTTCCCATTCTGCTTCCATGCGCATTTTTTCGATCGAGAATTTTTTGAACGACTCCACATAATTTTCACGTCGCGGTCGAATGCCTACCAAGATTTGCGAAGCTCCTGAGAATACCGACTGGAAGTACCATTTCATTGCCTTATTGCGCCAACTAACTCCTCGTCCAAGTTTCTCCGTTTGAATGCGAATTTCGAGTGGCTTCTTGTCTATAAGAATAAAAATGAAATTTGCATAAAAATAATGAAATTTTGCATAATTTTTTAGCTTAAAATTGAAACAAAAAATCTCGTTTTTTAGTTCAAAAGTATTATTTTCGAGGTCAAATTTCAATCAAAAATCGATTCAAGCGATCAAGTCTGTCAAAAATAAAATTTAACGCCAAAAATTCATATAAAATCGAATTTTAATCCAAGAATCCAGTCATGTATCCAGGGGTCGGCCCCCCCCCAAAATCCGAAATTTTCAAAAATTTGCCTTGGTCCATCTTATGTTTTTTCCGAATTTCCAAAATTGCGGCAAAACATAAGAGGGCCAAGATGATTTTTTCAAAAATTTTACAAAAGTTGTCTTAGTCCACATCTATGTTTTTCTTGCCGATAGGTATGGAAAAAAATTTTTTGGGGTATTTTTGGCCATTTTTAGGTCTTTTTATTGATTGAAACTTGCTGTAAAAAGGCCAAAAAACACCTAAAAATTTTTTTCGATTTTTCCTCGAAAATAGTATTTTTTTCATTATTTCGAACATTTTTTACGTTAGTCGAAAAAATTTTGAAACAAAAATTTTTTGCGATAACTCGCCTCAATCGGCCCTTTAAAACCTCTAGACGCTACTGAAAATATATGCATAAATAATAAATATTTTAACAATAAATATCGTTACCTTCAAGAATATCGACTTGACTCGAGTACATAATTTTATTTTCCGTTCCATCTGCTGCAATGGTGACTGTGTTCACATGCTGGAACACCACGTTTCCATCCACCGGACGAGGTCTGTTGCTGTTTCCCGAATACCCGACCGTAATCAAGTCTCTCAATTTTTCACGCTCGTACGAAAATTTCAACTGCACCGGGGTTTCATAGTATTTCGCTTCTTCTTCAACCCGATATGGACATATAAAAATTGTTTTTCCCAAACGGCAGCAGTGCCATTGAGAGCCGTAAGAATTTTCTTCGTATGGGATCATAGCCATTTTGGTCAAAGTGGTGCGATCTGTCACAAAATTCGCGCCTTGTGTGACCTAGAAATTAATTCATTGGCTTGAAAATTGGAAAAATCGATTTTTAAGCTCAATTTTTGAAGCTGACCTGTTCAAGAGATAAGCATTTATCACTAGCCATTTTCATACACCATGTCAACAAGGGTTCAATTCGATTAAACGGCTGATCTCGTGGCACATAGTTTTCAAGACTAAAAAATTCATCAAAGGAAAATTTTTCATGTACAGGGTGGCCAAAAACTGTACTTTTGCGTTTGGCCAAAAATTTTCAAACATTTTTTCAAAAATCGCATAAAAATACTCTTATAGGTGATTTTTGAAAATTTTCCACCAAAAAACGCAAAATATTGTTTTTTTTGGCTCTCTGTATAAAAAATTACCCGTCATCAAGATTCACATCGATCGAATCCTTGATCAAATTCATTGCCAACCAACGTGCATTTGATTCATCCAGACGGATATAATAATCCTCCTTTGACCCGTTCAAACTGAAGTGACCAATATTTTCTGGCGATGATATATCAGCAGGTTCACACGTTCGACTCAATGAATGGATTTCCATCGTGTTCATTTCTGGTATATGCTAACTACAAAAAGTATTAAAAAATGCTCAGAAAATGAAGTTTTTGGATAAAAATTTGACATTTTTGTTGAAAAAATGGGAAAATTTTAGTGGAAAAACATAAGGAAATTAAGATTGTTGGAAAATTTTTTCAAAAATTTCGGGCAAAAACAAAGGGGGACTATTATGTTTTTTCGGATCTTCGGTACAGAAGGGGGATACCTGCCCCCCCCCACTACCGATGCATATAACAAAAACAAAAATCGATTTTTCTGAGTGGATTAAAAATTAAAGGTAAATAACCATAATCACCAAATTATTATATTTAAAAAAAAGTTTATTCACAAGATCAAATCAATTGCATAAACACAATTTTCAATAATAAATAAAGTAGGCAGAAATTGTATTCAGGGGAGTAGCCAGAAAAAAATTTCGGAGGAGGCTGAAGTGTAAAATTTTTGGTGACTTTTGGCCGCCGTGCGGCAAATTTTTTTGTTAAAAATTCTTACTAAAAAGCAAAAAATAGCAAAATGTTTTAAAGTGCTTGTTTTTAAGCTAAATGCTCAGAAATTTACAATTTTTGGTGAAAAAATGGCCTATTTTAGTGAAAAATCGAATTTTTTGGTGAAAAACATAATGGGAGACCATTAGGATTTTTTAATAAAAATTTCCAAAAATATTGGGCAAAATTATAAGGGGGGACCAAGAGGGAAATTTTTTCAGATTTCGGAGGGGCTATAACCCTCCCTGGCTACGCCACTGATTGAATTTCTTTTTTGTGTGCATATTTAAGTCAAAAATTATATTCTACCTTACAAAATATATAACAATAATAAACTAATAAGTATGCAGCAAAAATTAGAAAAGATACATTATGTTCACAGTTCTTCCACGATGGTAATCTTATCCAAATCGAAGTCTTCATCAAAATCACTACTATAATACAGCTCGTGTGGATCGCCAGCGCATGGATAGTCTTCCATGAGAACTTTTTCGAGCTCATGGAAATGCTCCATAAGATCTTCGAAGTGGTCTGTAAATTTTGTAGTTAGCACTAAGAATGACTATCTCTACCTGGGCTTTCAGAGCGTATATCAAACGTCTCAATCGGCTCATAATCATTATTCCCTTCATCTTCTGCTTCTTGAGTCACTGCCTCAGATTTATGCTGCTCTTCACTGTAAACTTCGAAATTGTCGCCGTCGAACGAAAGAAAATTCGGCTGACTTGTGGAAACGACAGGATTCTGGAGCAGTTCCTTTCCAGAAGATGGCGTCTTTAGTGGCTCTTTATTCAATAAAGACGGTTTTATAGCAGGAGTGCCAAGCACTTGGTTTCTAACATCACCCAAAGCACGTCGAGGAGTATTCATTTTTCAAATAGCAGAATAGATTTAGCTAAAATTAGATTAAAGGAGGGGGTATTTTTTACAGCGTATATCCAAAAAAAATTTCCTAATTTTTTTGCAAAATGACATGGGGTAATTTTATGTGAGAAACACGAATCTGCCGTTATTTTCATGTAAAAGTCGATATTTTGACCTTGGTTTGGAATCCCCCTCCCATGGAGCCATAAAATTGTTTAATTTTCGTGTTTGATTAAAAAAATACTCTTCTAGGGGTAATTTTATGCCATGGGGGATTTTAACCAAGGTCAAAATATCGACTTTTACATGAAAACAACGTCAGATTCGTGTTTTCTGCATAAAATAACCCCTAGATATGTCATTTTGCAAAGCAAAAAAATTTAGCTCTATTGCAGTTTGAATAAGGGATGCGCGGAATCGATTTCTTGCATAAAATAACCCCTAGAACGATGATTTTAGAAGAAAAATCCAAAATTGCCATATTTTAACTTCAATAAGCACTCTTATTTCCCTGAATCAGGAAGTATTTTCAAGCTTCGGGAATGCGCGCAATCGATTTTTAGCTTAAAATTACCCCTAGAAAGGTAATTTTTGCAAAAATTCGAAAAAAATTTTTGGAACGCCAATAATCATCAGTTATTATAAATACAAATAAGGGACAAAAAATTTTTAATTCGAGTCCATCTTTTTTCTCTAATTTATTATGCGTAAGTATTTTAAAATGGGCAAAACCATTTTTAAATTTACATAAAACATTAGTAGTATAATAGTACCATTCCTAGGACAGCCCATTTTCCCATCTCATAATTTTACCTCTTTTTCAGCTATTTCGCCCCTAAAAATAACCAAAAATCCTAAAAAATAGGAATATTTCAATATGATATACTGGCTCAACTACCACCCTAGGACAGCCCATCTCATAATTTTACCTATTTTTCAATTGGTTTGTACTGATTCAATCTATATATAATCCAAATAATATTTAAATTTATACAGGCACGAGGCCTACATTGAATAAAGTAAAATAAACAAATATAAACAATCAAATGTAACATATGTTAGAACAAATTCACAGATCGCAATAAGACAATTATAAAATGAAACTTAAGTTCATCGCTCGTAATTGAATAGAAAAAGATGATAAGGATAGAATTACAATATCACAAGGGAGTTTGAGGTAATTAAATTAAATTTATTACGAGCACATGGCCCGCATTGAAATAAACAATGAACAACATAAAACCATAAATCGTCAAAACATAGTATAGTGAACATTATACTGATTGGAAAATAAAATAATACAATAGAACATTTCATAACATAAAGTCTAAATTCATCGTCTTAGCTGAATAGAAAAAATGACAGAGGCAAAATGACGAAATAGGACGTTTGAGGTATAATCGACTAGTTCTTACAAGAAAAAAGTTGATAAAATAAGCAAACATAAACCATAAAATGTAACATAGGTAGTCAGAACAAATTCACAGATCGCAATAAGACAATTATAAAATGAAACTTAAGTTCATCGCTCGTAATTGAAAAGAAAAAGATGATAAGGGCAGAATTACAATATCACAAGAGAGTTTGAGGTAATGTCTACTAGTTCGGATAAGAAAGAAATTCATCCTAGAGTTTTTGGTTGCTCGAATTAGTATAATTCCCTGAGTTATATGGATTTACTTATAAGTTATCAACAATTGAAACAAATTAAGAAAATATCAAATTTGATAAGATCACATATAGAAAAAAGGTATTGTCTGAATGTCATCGAGCTGAATTCCGATCTTATTAACCTGAGCGCAAAAGCCCATCGGTTCACGATTTCCTGGATAATTAAAGTTGAGAGTGGCCAAATGAGCGAGCATAGCAGCACTAGGAGCAAAAGCATTTTGATAGGCAGCATTGTTGAGCAGGAAATCACGACAAGCATTGATATGCGACCCTTCAGCAAAGCGAAAGCATAGATGTGTTACCTTAAAGTAATTTTTTAGCAGGTAAGTTGTAGTTAAATGGATTATATCATTGAAGTTAGTGTGTCAAATTTAAAACTGACTGTAATTTTTAATAAGATAAAAGAAATTCGAGTATAATAAAAAAACTCGAGTATAATAAAAAAAAACTCTGTTAAACGTTGTCGAACATTGTCGCGCGATAACGATTTTTCGACAACATTGTCATCGTTTTTTATGATTTTCATTGAAAATTGAAATAATTTACTATTTTTCGAGGCAGTATAACTTTTCGTACGATTGTTTTGTACAATTATTTTTCGTACGAACTTTTCGTACAAATATTTTTCGTACGGGTACTTTTCGTACAATTATTTTTTGTACGAACTTTTCGTACAGGTACTCCGTACCAGGAATCGAAAAAGGAGCCTAGGACTAGCCCCCGAAAGCCTCCAGGGGCCGGGGTCAGCGGGGGAATTTTGGAGGCCGGTGACTTTCGTACGAAAAGTTTGTACGAAAAATATTTGTACAAAAAGTTATACTACTTTTTCGACAATGTTGTCGAAAAATCGTAAAGTATTTGCAATGTTCAATGCAAATCATAAAAAACAATGACAACGTTGTCGAAAAATCGTTGTGCGCGACAATCTTCGACAGCGTTTCAACGTTTCACAGCTCATTTAACAGTGTTTTTTGGGCGCGACAACGACTAACGAGCACCCTTAATAAATTAATATTAAAAACTTACTCATCGAGCACGCGGAATACGGCTTTTTTCTCGTCGGCGTTTAGATTCAACTCTACAGCAATAACTTCGGATGCTTCGTGCGGCGAATGACCCTAAAATTCGAATATTTAATTATATTGAATAACTGCAATGGTTACAAATAATTTATTAAATCATTTAATTAAATACCTCGAATGAATACATAGCAAAATCTGAGTTCGACCAAAAAGCATAGGATATTCTCTATCCGTTCGTAAAGTTGGTTTGATCTAAAAGTAACAAAGATTAATTTTAACTCAAAAAATTATAATTCGGTAAACTTTTGCTCCGCACTGTATACAAATTTAGTTCAATAAACACAAATTAATTCAAAATAATTTAGATTCTCCCGCAGAAGCCGCGACAAAAGTAGAAAAAGATGGCTATAACACAGGAAAATATAAGGGTCTGCTAGACAAAAATTTTTGGAAAAATTAATGCATAACGCCAAAAAACAAAAAGACGCGCTGCTTTGAATGTGTATAAATGAAGAGTTGAAAAAGAGTAAAAATAAAAAACATCAAATTTACACTATAAAGTTGCCCTAAATGATGATAAAGAAGAATATAAAAGATATACCGTAAAAACTCTAATAGAACCCCACCCTAGAGGGAAAAACATAAAGTAGCTACCTTATGTTTTTCCTAGGGCTGAGCGTTTTGCGGGGTTTTTGAAACCCCGCAGCTGAGATCTCGTTACCTCACAATAAAAAGTTGGGGGTTTCATCAAACCCCCGCGGGTTTTTATTATCAAAACATGCGGGGTTTGATGAAACCCCCGAAACTTTTTATTGCGAGGTAAAGAGATCTCAGCTGCGGGGTTTCAAAAACCCCGCAAAACGCTAATTTTGCTTTATATTTTTCAATTTTTTTATTTTTAGTTGATTGAAAAATAGAGTCCCATGGGGTTCTATTAGAATTTTTACGGTATATTAGAAAACAAAATTGATACATAGGTCCGTGACCTGATGTTTTCACCATCTTATAAAATTTTTACAGGGTGTCCCAAAAAAAACCGGCTTTTTGCCCTTTTTTGGGCAAATTTTTTTTTCAAAAACATCATTTCTAGGGGTAAAAATGGCTGAAAAACACGATTCCGGCGTCCAAAAAATTTTTCGACCCCAAAAAACCTCATAAAATGCAAAAAACGCGTTTTTT
>OZJO01008205.1:0-26221 GCA_900406225.1 Acrobeloides nanus
CGCGGCCATCATCCGTCTAAATTGGAAGTTTATGTAACCATTCATGGCCACCGTTGTATTTTTACAGCCTTTAGAAAAACTCATATCTATGTACTATTTTTCAAAGTTTTTGAATAATGTTTATATTTTTTACAGGTTTAGATGAAAATACACAATCCTATTCATAGAAATTTTCATTAGGATATCTATTGATATGAAAAATTGGCATATGAAGCTTACCGAGTCTTAACCATGATTTCAAAATATGGGAAAAACAAAGTAGGACAACCAAGCGAGTCGACAACGAAAATCGTTTGCACATATGTGTTGCTTATAAGCTGAAAAATCTCTCCCAGCACAAAAAGTATCGATCAAAGCTATTTCGTCATAGATAGAGATGAAAACATCGATGTTGTATTTTTACAACCGTGGCCAAAGACGGGTTAAGGGAACTTCATAAATTTCCCTAGTTCATGATGAAGGAAGCATTTTCATACTTCGGAAATGTGCACAATCGATTCCCCGCATAAAAATACCCCTATAGGGTCTTTTTTGAAAAAAATTTAAAAAATTTTTTCCCGGTTCCAGTACAATAGCTAATCCGAAGTAGTACCACGTCCAATTCGCAACCACGTCGCAATTTCACATGCATTTTTTTTAGCACATGAGAGTCTCCAAATCATGTGTCTTTTGCTTAAACATGGATAATTATTTAATTGCAGATGTTTTATTTTAAATAACGAGCCTAAATTGAGACTAAAAATCGGCAGCAATCAAGGCTAATGATTAATTTGCTCAACTGCGTTAAATTCGATTTTCGGTCAAAAATTCGTTTTTAAAAATTTATTACATTTTCAAAGTCGTTTAAAATTTGTCTTAGGTTTTGGAGCTACTACGCCTGGGGGCGCACTTAGCAGGATAAAAATGCCGAAGTAAAAACGTCAAAAATTTTTTGAAAACACACTATATAGGGGTAAAAATTGACGAGGAACACGTTGGAACTATTATTTTTATGTCAAACTCACTTGAATTTTCGCCTTTTTTGAACTTACTTATTTTACCGACTTTTTGAATTCTATCTATCTTTCAGATTTTATGCACTTTTTGATCTTACTACGATTGTCAACGCGCTCAAAAAATGTGCCTCTTAGATATTCTTTCTTTACTTTTGCTCCATGCAAACGCTCGCATTCTCGCTTTCTACACATCCATTTAAGTCTTCCATCTTTTTTTCTTAACTTCATCATGATCTCCATATGGGCATTTTCTATCACGGTGAAGCAAGCTCTACATGGTGCAGCAAAAGTTCCCGTAATTTTTTGAATTATTGCATATAGTATTTTGGCTATAACTTTTTAACCTTACATCCAATTCCGATGATCTTGGTGTCATTTGATAGCTGTAAATTCAAGCTATATAAAGACACCAAGATCATCGGAATTGGATGTAAGGTTAAAGAGTTATGGTCAGAATACTATATGCAGTAATTCAAAAAATCACGGGAACTTTTGCCGCCCCTGTATAGTTTCTAACGTGTTCCTATAGCTCCAACGTGTTCCTCGTCAATTTTTACCTCTATATAGTGTATTTTCAAAAAAAATTTCGACGTTTTTATTCGGCATTTTTTTCTGTGCGACCCTAGGCGTAGTAGCTTCCAGGTTTCCTTTTTAAAAACTGCTCTACACAGCTGGCGAAAGTAATGCTCGCTTGAGATGCCGTAACTATGCGAGAGATCGGAGCACGTTACCTTCTAACTGGCAGCGGCACTGCCTTAACAAGCTAAGGTCTAGATTCTGGACAAGTAGAAAACCACTTGTCCATAACGTGCATAGAAACAATACGTACGGCAGGCAAAAGTTCGCCAAAAATGGACATGTCTAAAAACGACTAAAAAGACTACAGGGTGATGCGAAATAGCCCGTACACTTTATTTTTTCGCGCTTTCATCACTTATTTCAACAAAATTTCATTAAAAATCGTCTTTTTAAGATTAAAAATGGCAGATCTGAGACCCGCTATAATTCGAGCTCATCAAATAGGAAGAGGAGTACGCGAAATTGCACGTTTTCTCGATATCCCCGTTATGACTGTATCTGATGCTATTAAACGATTTGAAGAATCCGGAAGCAACAAAGACCGACCAGGAAGAGGACGAAAAAAGACCTAGAACAAAAAGCCTGCGCGAAACCTCACTCGAACGTGGAATCCCTGAAACGAGCGTTGAAGAAGGCCTGGAACGAAATCACACTGGATACCCTGGTCAAGATCGTGGATAACTTCCCGAAGCGGTTAAAGGCTTGCGTCGATGCCAAAGGTGGCCATTTCGAATAAATCACTTATTTTATTTTTGTTTTGTTGTTTATTGATTGTTTTCTGCATAAAATAAATAAATTTCTTCGAGAAATGCTGAAAAAATAAGGTGTACGGGTTATTTCGCATCACCCTGTAGTACACTATTTATACAGAAATCAGTACGTCTCATAAGTGTGCTCAAAATTTCAATTTTTAAATATACAAACAACTTATCGATATATACAAATTCCAGATTAAAATTGTTTTAATTTGAATATGTTAAAAGAGGAGTTTACGAAAATTTGAAACATCGTACAAAAATAGGATAATTCAGGGTCGGAAAAGCGTTTTTAAGGTTCGGCAATGCGCGCAATCGGTTCCTCGCATAGAAAACCCCCTATAGAGTTATTTTGGTAAAAATTAAAAAGTTTAAAAAATTGCCCTCTTTTTTTGGGCCACCGTGAACTAATGCTAGATTCAATCGGTTCTGTCATGACCCTGATTTTTCCATCTTTTTTAGCCGCCCAGGCCAGTAGCGTATCTAGAATCAAATTTCGGGGGGTGCGAGAGTGAAATTTAATTTTAAGCCCAGAAATTTTACAAAAACATAAGGGGGACCATTGAGAAAAAATTTTCGAATTTCGGGGGGGGGCCGCAGTCGCCCCCTCGCACCCCCTGGATACGCTACTGGCCCAGGCTGTGCCCAGGGTTCCCATTTTTCCTCATTTGTAAGATATTTTTGACTAATTCGCCATATTTCATATTTTTGTAAAAAAAAGGTAAATTCTGAAGTGCGAACCGAAAATTGATTTTGTCAAAAATTCGATTTTTAGTCAAAAATTCGATTCTGATAATGCTAAATCTGACTTTTTCTTACTTTTGTAAGTTGAAATCATACATGGGCAAGCAGGGGGGTACTGGGCTCCAAAATACGAATTGGTCCCAAAGGTTACTGTCGACAAAAAAAAACGTCGACAGGCGAAAAAGTCGAAATACGAATTCGTATACGAAATTTTTTTGGACCCTACGAATTGGAAATACGAAATCGTAGTCAAATACGAATTCGTATATATGTTTTGGACGTATTCACTGTCAAAATACGAATTGGTCCCTTAATTTTTCCCCGATACGACGAATTAGGGGGGTACAGTACCCCCCCTCCCCCTTGCCCAAGTATGGTTGAAATCTTACTTTTGGAAAATTGAAATGGGAACCCTGAGTGTGCCGCGTTTTTATGACAAGCTCGAGGCTCAATAAAAATTAGTTTTTTTTCATTGAATTTAAACTGTTAAAAATCGAATTTGGGATTTTTTCAGCTCACAAATCGTTTTAATTTGTCACGTGAAGGTGCTTTTTGCTCTTAAAAAATTCTATTTTGAAGGAATGTAAAATTCTAGTCAAACACTCGTGTAGCCAAACATAAAAAATTGTCGCTGATTTATATGTTTAGTTTTGTACTATTGTACAAAGAGTTGATCAAATTTCAATATGACTACAGCCTAGGCTTAGTTTAGAAATATGACATTTACGTGTTCAAATAATGTAGTACATGTGAAAATTAATTGTTATTTTTCAATTTGAATTTAAACATTTAAACAAACATTTAATTGGCGTCGATGATAGACCTTATTTTTAAAATTATATAAAAGTGAGGTCAGGGTACGACATTACAAGATACCAAAATAAGTCTGAGCTATATGCTTGCAAACTTTTTACGTAAAAACTTAAAACGATTTTTGAGTTGAAAAATCTCCAAATTTGATTTTTAAAGGGACTGTCTACATGGTTACCTTTTTGTTACATTTTTTAAAAAAGATATAAAAAATTGAGGTTGAATCGGATTTCGACTTATGACCACATATTCAAAAGCTGGCAATCTGAGGAACATTTTGTTAAAAAAATATTGAAAAATGTTTTGATTCGACAAAGATATGGCTGTTGCAACATCAACACCTTATTATGCAAATTTTTCGAAAATTAGTCAATTGTCAAAAAGTCATAAAAAATCGAATGTGATCGGATTTATATTATGCTGGTGTATAAGTCTTGATCGGTTTTGAAATTAACTTTTATTTTCTATTTACACACAACATTCAGTCAAAGTATGCTCCTTCTTCTTGGATTACCTTCGCCAAACGTGTAGGCAAACTTCGGATGCCTCTATCATAGAAAATTCTGGGATTGAAATCAAAATAGTTCGTAAGCCATGTTTTGACTTCTTCTTTATCATTGAAATGCACACCTTCAAGGTCCCGGAAAAGGTGATAGTCTGAAGGTCTGGTGAATAAGGATGATGGGGTAAAACTTCCCAACCAAGCTCCTGAATGTTGGCCTTGGTCAGCTTTGCAGTATGAGGTTTAGCGTTGTCGTGCTGTAGGATGATCTTGGTCTTGTCCGGCCTCTTTTTACGGACTACTTCAGCCAGGCGATCGAGTTGCGTATAAATCATTGATGCGCATTTTCAAATCCAACAACTTCATCGATTTCCTGCAACAAACTATCCCTATACGGGTCATTTTTAGAAGAAAAAATTTTTGGGTCCAAAAAAATTTTTGAACCCGATAATCTTTTCTAAAAATGACCCATATAGGGGTAAATTTATGCAGGGAATCGATTGCGCGCACTCTCGAAGCGTGAGAACGCTTCCTTGACCCTGATTCAGGGTAGGGTGTTGAAACAAAAATGGAAAAAATTCAGATGTTGATTTCTTTTCATTTTCGCATCAATACACTACCCCCCCCCCCTCCTATAGAGGTCATTTTTAGGAAAAAAATTTTCGGGTCCAAAATTCATGAACAAATCACGAAAATTCCACTTTTTTGGGACACCCTGTAATTGCAAAGTGTCGTAGAGGTCAAGATAGAGATATGTAAAAATTTTCATGGAATTTGGACAATTTTAAATTCAAAGTGGGATTCGAACCCTAGCCTATAAACTACAAATCTGACACTTTAGTCACTCGGCTATGGACTCGGAATGAAAGCCCCTCGTGGTATTCATTCTACTATTCTCGGTGAGCTGAGTCGAATGGCATGACTCGTTTTTAAAATTTTCTCCAATTTTAGCAACAAAAAACTGCAGTGTCTTAAGAAAAAATCCGAATTTTCAAAAAGTTCTCCATATACAGACCTAATTACTCAGGGTGCGTTCAAGGATGTCAAAAAAGTTGTCAAAATGTTGTCAAAAAAATTTTCAAGTAATTTGTTTGATTTTGACAACTTTTTGACAACTTTTTTGACAACTTTTTAACAATCTTTGACAACTTTTTGACATGCTTGAACGCACCCTCAAGCATCATGACCCATGAATTGCAAAACTGCCTGAGCAAGAAAATTTTGCTTTATTTTTTAAATAGTTTTAATAATTTTCATACTTCCTTATCACTTGCTATGGCATGAATTTCCCTTTTCCCTATTCACGTTTATTTGTTTCATCCAAATCTCCATCATTTCCTTCCGTTCGTTGTTCGACTGCACAAATTTTCCCCCGCGTCTGTATTGATAAATTTGACGAAATTATTAAATTATGGTATATGTCCGGTGAGGTGTTGAAGTAGTAAAAATTTTTTCATTTTTTTTGTTTTTATTAACCGAGTAGTGGAATGCCTAATTTATGAATCAGCCTTTGTCTTATCTTCAGAAAGTGTTCGTGAGTTGAATTTTTACATGCAAGAAAATTTGTATATGGATTGGTCACCACTTGCTCAGTGAATTTTATAAAATTGTTACAAATTTTGAAAATTTTCAAAAAATTGAAATTATTTTCAAAATTACCGTGCAAGTATCTAATATCTAAGGAAACATAAATTACAAAAAGTGACCATCCTTGTCACCGGCCAGAAATATGCGAATTTTGAGCGCTATAATATCTTGCTCATTATGACAAAGGAGACAAATTAATCATTGCGAAAGAAATTCGGTACCAATGTCACAAGAACAAATTATGTTTGTGCTCAAAATTCGCATATTTCATGGATGAATCGAAAAAAATTGAAAAAAATTCAAAAAAATCGGAAAAATTGAAACAATTCGAAAAAAATCGAAAAAATTATTTTTTTAATAACTAATGCTCCACTTAATGAGCATCAATATACGATCCTTAAAAATAGATTTCCAATTATGCAAATTTTGAAACAATTTTTAATATTTGCCAAAAATATGATATTAAAAATTACAGTAAATAAAAACAAAATATACAACAAAACATTATAAACAATATTTTTATAAGAATCCAGAGCCGAAATTTGTGTCGAATATATTCCTGAACGAAGTTATGTCGAAATTTTGTGATTCAAAGGAATTTCTGTACGGGTCGAATTGACTCGAATCTTCCATAGATTCTCCGGCACAAAGACTTGCACATGTGCTACCACATCCAGCGGCATCATATTCATCACGAGCACCGGAAACACATGTTGAATAGCAGCCTATAAATTGCACATTTTTAGGGCTTATTTTTTAGGCTTATGGTAGGCCTAGGCTTAGACTTGGGCTTAGACTTAGGCTTAAACTTGGGCTTAGGCAAGGCCTAGACTTGGGCTTTCTTGGGTTAGGCAAGGCCTAGGCTTGGGCTTTTTGGGTTAGGCTTACAATTTTTTTTGTTAGGCTTGGGCTTAGACTTAATGCTTAGGCTTAAACTTAGGCTTAGGTTTGGGCTTAGGCTTTCTTGGGTTAGGCTTGGGCTTAGACTTAGTGCTTGAGCTTAAGTTTAGGCTTAGGCCTAGGCTTAGACTTGGGTTTAGGCTTGGGCTTTGGATTAGGCTTAGTTTTATGCTTAGACTTAAGCTTAAATTTTGGCTTATAAGGAAACACTGATGCTGTAAATTTTCGGAGGTACTAATCAAACGAATTTTTCAAGTTAAAAATAGCATTTTCGTAATAAAAAATTGATACAACCGTTAAATTATAGACCAATGACATTTCCACCAAGATTTCATAAAGTCACTGCAATTCAAAAAATTTCATAAAAATGTAAAAAAAATTTTTGCAGAGATTCGAGCATTCGACTTCCTTTACGAAAAGCGAGAGACCACTGCACTATAATTTTTCATTAGGTCGAAAAAAATTTTCTTCAATTTTATCCACTGCCCTAAAACAATAACTTACTAGCATAACAGCTTTGGTAAGAAGATGAGTCATGTGCTAAAGTTGTTGCAAAAAGAATAGAAAACAGCATAGCATTTAGATAACAAAGGTATCCCATTTTTTCTCTTTTTTTACAGAAGTAAAAAGTTCAGACGAATAATGACCACTTTGTAAAATGGTTTCCGTCACCAGAAGTTACACTTAAAATTTAAAAATGTGTAAAAAATTTCAAGCGAACTGCATGCATTTCTGGACTTTGAAAAAGCTTTTCAGTCCCTGGTTCAGGGAATATATGTATGTATTAAAGCGAAAATAAGCTAATATAGGGTCAGGGAAGCATTTTCAAGGTCCGAAAAAATGCACGCAATCGATTCCTGGAAAAACCATTGTAGGGTATTTTGGTGAAAATTAAAAAATTTTGAAAAAATAGCAAAAGTTCCCTTTTTTGAGACGCCTTGTACTTTTGTAAATGTGAGATTTTGGTCGCTACCCTCCCCTTGTGAGATTTGATGAGATTTTTGTCAACCCCCTAAACGTTAGAGTGGCCCCTTAGACTTAAGTTTAGGCGTGACTTAGTCCTACAAAGGGTGTCAAGAAACTGTCATATAGTTCCGTGACGTCCCTTGTTAAAAATGGATATATAGAAATGGCTATCCAGATATTATGTTAACAATTTTTTCTGATTTTTTACCCCCCCCCCCTGCCCACGTTTTCAAAAATGCACTAGCATTATCAACTTTTTTTGGAGAGGGCTGACTCCCCCCCCCCTCACATGACAACATAATATCCAGATGGCCCCTTATTTAGATATATAAAGCATACCTTGAAAAACTAAACTTTAAAAAATTTATGCAGAAAATAAACTGGACAAAGCTATACTCATATTGGGCTAGCTTATGCCTTATATACAGACCTAATTACTCAAGCATCATGATCCATGAATTGCAAAACTGCTTGGGCAAGAAAATTTTGTCTTTTTTTTAAATAGTTTTAATAATTTTCATGCTTTCTTATCACTTACTATGACATGAATTTCCCTATTCATGTTTATTTGTTTCATATTTTCGAAGAGCCCGTTCTTCGAAAAAAATTGGATTGCAAAACTACTTGATTACTCAAGCACCATGACCCATGGATTGCAAAACTGCTTGAGCAAGAAAATTTTGCCTTATTTTTTAAATAGTTTTAATAATTTTCATGCTTTCTTATCACTTGCTATGGCATGAATTTCCCTATTCATGTTTATTTGTTTCATCCAAATCTTCAATTATTTTCTTCCGTTCGTCGTTCGTCTGCCCAAAATTTGCCCCGTGTCTACATTGATAAATTTGACAGAATTATTAAATTATAGTATATGTCCGGTGGGGTGTTTGGGCATTAAAATTGTTGCTTTTTTAGTTTTAATAATCGAGTAGAGGAATGCTTAATGTATGAGACAGTTTTATTTGTTAGGAACAGTGTTCGGGAGTTGAATTTGTTGGGATACAAGAAAATTTGTACATACACCGTTTTATCTGAAAATCAGTTTTATCTAATAAAACTAGTTTTATCTCAAAGGCCTAGGCTTAGGCTTAAAGGGGGTAACAATCGGAGCCCGTTCTTCGAAAAAAATTTTTAAATACATTCCTAGGGGTAATTTTATGCGAGAAATCGATTCCGCGCATTCTCAATGCATGAAAACGCTTCCTTGACCCTGATTCAGGAAAGAAATCGATGTATTGAAGCGAAAATATTTAGTAAATACGTATTCCTTCCTTGAATCAGGGTCAAGGAAGCGTGTTCACGGTTTGGGAATGCGCGGAATCGATTTTTCGCATAAAATTACCCCTAGGAATGTATTTTTTACAAAAATTTTCAAAAAAAATTTTTTCGATGAACGGGCTCCGATTGTTACGGATAATTGCCAGTTGGTGACATAAAATCTCTACCAAGGATTAAGCCTAGACTTAGGCCTAAGCCTAGGTTTAAACCTAAGCCTGGGCCTAGGCTTAGGCCTAAACCTAGGCTTAGGCTTTTATGATCAAACCCTCAAACCTCTAATTTTTAATTGATGATACAAAAACATTGGAGAACAACTTATTTTCCAAACAAAAATATGTTTATTTACTTCTTTTTGTATCAATTTGTTGCTGTGATAAAAATTTTTTTTCTTCGTAAAAAATGTTCCCTGAGATTCCTATAAGTCAACTTGTTTATTAGGTGTACAACTTAATAGGTGCATAAAAATGATCTCGAACAGTTTTTGGAAGTTCCTTCCGTATCATGGAATGTTATTGCTATGCACAACATTACAACGTTTCATTTAATTGCACATTCGGTATAAATAAAAGGCAATTTTGTTCGTTGTTTCATTAAAGACCTTAGATATTTTGTTAAGACAATATTTTTTGTAACTTTTTTTACCGTTTTAAGGCCTAAGGCATAAGAAAAAATGTGTCCTTAAAAAGCCTTATGCCTTGCCTTAGACCTTATACCTTAGGTTTATGCCTTATGTATTAGGCCTTAGGCCTTATGTCTTAGGCCTTATACTTTAGGCCTTAAAAAGGTAAAAAAAGTTACAAAAAAATATTGTCCATTTTGTTATATAATTTAGACTAATATAATGAAAACTATGCAAATTTTGTGCTTATTCTCGTTTTTGTTTGCTGTTGCTTTGGGTATAAATGAAAGTAACAATCTGGCTGTAACTTTTGAGCAGCATCCCAAAAATAATCCTTATATAAAAGCGAGATCATTTACGACTTTGTTGGATACTGGTAGAGATAATAAGAGTATGTTTGGTGGAATTGGGATCGTTATGTCGAGTAAGGGTTTTGATCAGCCTTGATCACGGCGGCTTTGGATGACATTCGAAATTTTAAAAACGAGTAATGCCATTTGACTCAGCTCAACGAGACGAGTGAAACGAGGTATATACTGTACCAACACGCTAAGGAATCACATGGCCGAATGGTTAGTATTCAAGGATTGCACTTATAGATCGCGGGTTCGAATCCTAGCATATGCAAAAAAATTTCAAGAAAAAAATGAAAATTTTAATTTTGGCTGGGATTCGAACCCGCTACCTATAAGTGCAATACTTACATACTAACCACTCGGCTACGTGATTCCTTAGAGTGTTGGTACAATATATATCTCGTTTCACTCATCTCGTTGAACTGAGTCGAATGGCATTACTCGTTTTTAAATTTTCGAATGTCCTCCAATTTTTGTCAGGAAAGCCGTCGTGTGACAAGGTGATGGCATATATAAGGCCCCTCCAAAGTGGCAGCTTTATCTTCGATTTCTGAACCTTTACCCCAGTCCCATACACATAATAAAATTGTCAGAAAAAACATCTAAAAATTATAATTTTTAGCAGTTTGTGATGAATCTTTGAAATTTGGGCGCAATTTCAAAGAAGGCGAAGAGCACCGAGCAAACCATTTAATTTATAAGTGTCAACATGGTTTTATGCATCCAATAGGTATATTTTTGAGCTTATCACAAAATAAAAAGTTAGCTGATCATATCAAATCGTATTGGAGTAGAAAGGCTTAGGTTTGGGCTTAGACCTAGGTTTAAGCCTAAGCCTAGGCTTAGGCTTAAGCTTAGGCTTAATCTTAGTCTTAATTTTAGGCTTAATCTTAGGCTTAGGTTTAAGCTTAGGCTTGGGCTTAGGCTTAGGTTTAAGCCTAGGCTTAGGCTTAGGTTTAAGCCTAGGCTTAGGCTTAGTTTAGGCCTAGGCTTAAGCTTAGGCTTGTATTTATCTTTATTACTTAGGCTATCTAAGGCGGATAACTTTACATTTGTTATCACTTCAAAATTTAGGTTGCTTTGTTGATAACAAAGACCTAGAACCAGGCCAATCTTTCATTGATGAAGCTACAAACAGCCGCCATGAATGCTTCCGGTATATCATTTTTTGACACAATTTTCCCAAAATCTAAAATTTTAGAAGAGGCTCACTCATTGGCTACGGTTATACCTCTCCGAGCTCAATACATTAAAAAAACAATATCGATCCCAAAATATAAATCTTTAACTTACGATTTTATAAATTTATTTATAATAAAAAATTTCTTCAATTTATGACAATTCCTGAGATTTTTCAAACTAAGATTTGTGTATTAGAACGAAAATTTTTCAAACATTTATTTATAAGCACAATGATCTGGAAAAGTGCATCCTTCATTCTTGAGCACAATTGTTGCTGCATAACAACCGCATCGGATTGCATCGTCTAGTGATTTTCCTCGGATATATTCCGCCAAGAAGCCTAAAATTTTAAAAAATCTAGGTTTTGAAACGAAATATTTCAGGGTTAAATCAATTTGAAAAACAGCACATCGTAATCAGCATAGCCGAAAACGATACCCATAATGATGTGGTTTTGACCAATATAATTTTCAAATTTTCGTTTTAATACACAAAATTTTGCCTGAAAATCAGGGAATCGTAAATTTTGATCTAAATATATAGTGTTGGTGTCGTTTAGAGAGTGTTCGACTATGCTGAATACGATGGTGGTGTTATTTTTTTACTTAGCTCTGAAAATTTTCATTTTTCTGATATACCCCTACCTCCAATAAAAGCGTCATCAGCGCCATTTGTGTCCACAATTTCGTCCGAAGGTAATTTTTCTTTGTCGATAGAAAAATTTTTCAGTTGACCTTCGGATGCAATAAAAAGTGGGTATCCATCATGGAGGATGATTACTACACGAGCTCGGTTTTTGTTGATCTTTTCATAGTTGGCCAAATCTNATTTCATCCGAAGGTAATTTTTCTTTGTCGATAGAAAAATTTTTCAGTTGACCTTCGGATGCAATAAAAAGTGGGTATCCATCATGGAGGATGATTACTACACGAGCTCGGTTTTTGTTGATCTAAAACTTGGTGTTAGTCACTAACTGGATGGGGGGAGGGGTATCTCATGAATTCAAAATAATAAAGATAAATACAAGTCTAAGACTTAAGCCTAAGCCTATGCTAAATATTTTGTTGTCAAAATTCATTTTCATGAAGTTTGATCTTATGAGTGAAGGCCAAGCACGTTAGCCAATCGGCCATGGATCAAACCCCCTAAACTCCATGATATTGTACTCATTCTGAAGCGCTCGGCAAGCTGAGTCGATTGGCTAATTTTTTAAATTTTGACCTTTGCCTGCACCCTTTCCACATTTTGATGCGCCATACCCCTTCCCTCCCCCCCCCCACTTTTCTGGCCTGAATATAGCTGGTGGGGGAGGAGGAAGGTTGGGGTATGACCTCCTCCGTCTTTTATGTTAGCATACCTTTTCATAGTTGGCCAAATCTAGTGCAATTTCTTTCAAGTCTGCCCCATATTCATAAGCCTGAGCCTCGCTTTTATTAACAAATAAAATATCCACATAGGGTAATATAATCTCCACCTCGGAATGGTGATTTTCAGGGACTATGATGGACGAAAAATTCATGATGAAATTTTTTCCAGTTATTAGGGCGTGCTCGGCAAGCTTCATCACTGTTTCCGGGGTCGTGGTTAGGAGAACGCCCTAAAATTTTGGGGTCTAAAAATTTTGCTTANAAATTCATGATGAAATTTTTTCCAGTTATTAGGGCGTGCTCGGCAAGCTTCATCACTGTTTCCGGGGTCGTGGTTAGGAGAACGCCCTAAAATTTTGGGGTCTAAAAATTTTGCTTAGAAAAAATTTTGAATTTTTGTTTAAAAAAATAGATTTTTTGTAAAAATGAGGTAGTAAATAGAAAATGGACTAAAAATTCGGATTCTGCATAGTCGAAAAGCTCTAAACGACATCCATCATGATAGTGTGAAAATCAAATTTGATGAAAACCTGATTTTCAGGAAAATTTGTATAATGACAAGAAAATTTGAAAATCTTACATCAATTTTTTCACCAAAAACTCAAATTCAAAAAATAACCTCATCATAGGTCGACAAGGGGGGAGTCTCCCCCCCCCCTGGACCCAAAATTGAAGGGAGGGACCACTGTATGGACTCAAAACTGAGAGGGGAACCATCACATCGGTGCCCCCCCCCCCACCTTGCCGACCTATAAACCTCACCCTCTTTTTCAGCATAGTTGAAAACCTCTAAGCGGCATACATTAACCTATATTTTGGATTTGATTTAACAATTTTCAAATTTTCGTGTCAATACACAGATTTTGCCTGAAATTCAGGGTTTATTCAAATTTAACTTTTACCCCATCATGATAGGTGTCGTTTATAGCAAATCGACTATGCTGAACCCGAATCCGAGATTCATTTTTAATTTGAACTTTTTTCCTTATAGAAAACTTTTTTTGGGTTATTGAAACGAAAACATCAATCAGAATTTACGTTTCAATAATCCAAAACAATTGTCTAGTGGGGGGAAAGGTGACCATTTTTTGTTGATATTCGGAAAGTTCATGAAAAATAGAGCATTTTTTCTTTTTACGGCATGTTCTGAATCGTTGTAGTTTTCTAGATAATTGTGTTTGAAATTTTGAATTTGTATACATGTTTTCGTTGTAATACATAAACTTTTTTGAATTTTTGCNAAAATTATTGAATTTGAACAATGTTTTGGGTTATTGAAACGAAAACCCTGATTCAGAATTTTCGTTTCAATAACCCAAAACAATGTTCAAATTGGATAATTTTGGTGTCATTTTGTTCGTCTCATTTAGCTATAAAATTTGCTACAATGTTCATCTTATGAAAATTTAAAAAATCTTTACAAAAATCGATTTTTCCGCAAAAAAGTTTATGTATTACAACGAAAACATGTATACAAATTTCAATTATCTCGAAAACTACAACGATTCAGAACATGCCGTAAAAACAAAAAATGCTCCATTTTTCATGAACTTTTCGAATATCAACAAAACATTACAACTTTTTTTCTCACTGGATTGATTCTTTAAAGAATGAAATTTTTTACCGACACATAGAAAAATTGGGCTTTCATGATTTTGGAATTCGTTTCATTCTTTTCCAACTGCTCTAATCCATATATCGGACCTGAGGCATAATCCAAACAGAGGTATCTAAATTTTAATTTGGGGGGAGAGGGGATATTTTTGAGCCTACCGATTGTTCTCAATGAACATAACCCCTAGGGTTCCAGTTTTTTGCCATTTGTTAGTTTCATAGATGACATCAAGACCTGAGCCAGTTGCACGTTTTCGGAGGGTTCGGCCGAAAAAATCGTCTCCAATCGAGCCGATCACGAGGGCTCGTTTTCTTGAGCCAATTATCCACTAAATTTTGGATACATATGGGGGATTTTTGGAAGGGGTATACCTGAAAAACGCGCAAGGAATTTTGGATATCGCCACCGGGGATATATTTGACTCCATCGATATGTGCCAACTCATTGAACCTAAAGAGTAGGAGGGTGGGTTATAATTATAACTATCTAGGGGTATATATAATAGTTTTTTGGACCCCCCCCCCCAAATTGCAAAAATGATTTTTTTTAATAGAAATTTCACATTGTTGATCATATTCAATATGATTAACAATTCTTTAGGCTTAAGCTTAGGCTTGTATTTATCCTTATTGTCTTAGGCTATTCTAAGGCAGATAACTTTACATTTGTTATCACTTCAAATGTATATCACCATCGTGTTCAGCATAGTCGAAAACCTCTAAATGACTCCCAGCATGATATATTTTGGATCAAAATTGATATTTTCGTGTCAATACACAAAACGTTGCCTGAGAATCAGGATATCGCCAATTTTGAACAAAAGGTATTATGATGGGTGTCGTTGAGAGCTTTTCGACTATGTTGAATCCGAATCTGAGCTCATTTTTCGATTTTGAAAATTCTGGCCCTATTCCTAAGTTGAACCGTACGGATGACGGTTGACCGTACGGTTCAACTTAGGAATAGGGCCTCTATTAAAAAAATTGATTTTTTGACCCCCTCCGAAAACCTTACATATGCAAGTGAATTTTCTCCCCTTCTACCAAATGATTTTCTTTCAAATTGTATTTTTCGATAAAATCTTTCTCCGCGTCGACCTGGATTTCTAGCAAAGGGTAGCCAAGTCCAATTAAGACTCCTTCGGAGAGTGCCATATTGAGTCAAATTTTGCCAATTTTCAATTTTTCGTGTCAATACACAAAATTTTTCTCGAAAATCAGGATTTCTTAAAATGGAAAAATTTACACACAAACTAAGGATTTGTGCTAGGATTTGCACCAGAGAGCAAATCCTAGCAGAAACTTAAATAACTTCCACAAGAATGTTTGATAGTAAAATTTGAGTGAGCTTATAAATTTTTGAGTGGAATGCTCGTAGGATTTTGATGCGCGAGGGTGTATCTTTTTGTCTTGCCGCTATTGTAAATTAAAAACTTGGATAGTGCTCGTTGAAAATAAACATAAGCCAAAAAATTTTTGAGGCGTTAATCACGAGCTATGTCATTTGTTATGCTAGAATGAAATTTTATGATGTGGCATGAAACCACATAAATTTCGGGTTTTGTAAAAAATGAATTTTTTCGGACAAATTTCAAATTTAAAAATGAATATCATCATTGTGTTCAGCATAGTCAAAAGTCTCTAAATGACACTCAACATGATATACTTTGGATTTAAATTGACGATTTTCAAGTTTTCGTGTCAATACTCAAATTTTTGCTCGCACACCCACTTCATTTCTTGAATCAGGGTCAAGATAATTTTTTCATGCTTAGAAAATGTGCGCAATCGATTCCCCGCATAAAATTACCCCTATATGGGTCATTTTAGTAAACAAATTTTCCGGTCTCAAAAAAATTTTTCGGGCCCAAAAATTACAAAAATGCATTTTTTTTACTCACACTATAGGTATAAGTATAGGTACAGGTATACAGATAAAACTATTAATCTTTATTTACATATTTACAATATAAAAAACTCAACAAATTTAACTATTAAAAGATTTAATATTAGAATTTTTGTGTAGAGATCGATTATGACTACAAATCTCCAAGGATGTCTTTTTTTGTCTCCACTAAAAAAATAATTTTTTTATGCAAATTTTTGCCTCAAAAATTCAAACCTCTTTGAAGCAAAAGCATTGTTGAAAAGTGTCCAAGATAGCTGAGCGAAAACGTCGCGATAAAAAGGCATATAATAGTGGGTTAAGGCCAGAATTGAAGAAGTATAACAGAAAAGTTGCTGGTTGGATCAACGCTGCTAAGCAGTTGAGACATCTCGGGGCTAAAAATCGATTTTTGACGTAAACAATGAAATCTTGTACTGAAAATTCGAAATCGAAAATTATTATTACCATCGTGTTCAGCATAGTCGATTTGCTTTAAACGACATATAGAAGTAGGGGGTAAATTTTAAGTTTGTTAAGACCCTGATTTTCAGGGAAAATTTTGTGTATTGACACGAAAATTTGAAAATTATCAATTTAAATAAAATCTAGGTTGATGGGTGTCTTTTAGAGGTTTTCGACTATGCTGAACACGATAGTGACGGTATTTTTTCTATTTGAAATTTCTGGGAGAAATCCATTTTTAACAAATTTGAAATTTTTTACAGAAATTTCACGTTCAAAAAATAAGCTCTGATTTGGAATAAGCATAGTCGAAAAGCTCTAAACGAAATCCGTCATGGTAGGGTAAAACTCAAATTTAAAGAAACCCTGATTTTCAAGCAAAACTTTGTGTATTGACACGAAAATCATAAATTTTGATTTAAAAAATATAGGTTGATGGGTGTCTTTTAGAGGTTTTCGACTATGCTGAACACGATAGTGACGGTATTTTTTCTATTTGAAATTTCTGGGAGAAAATCCATTTTTCAAAAATAATGGAAAAGTTTAAAGAATTTTCAGAGCATCATCATCGTGTTCATCATAGTTGAAAATTCTCTAAACGACACCCATCGACCTATATTTTTGATTAAATTAAAAAATTTTCAAATTTTCGTTTCAATACACCAACTTTCCCTGTAAATCAGGTTCATATCAATTTAGATCTTTATCCCATATTGATGGGTGTCGTTTAGAGCAATTCGACTATGCTGAATCCGAAGCTGACGTCTTTTTTTGATTTTGAATTTTATGTGAAAATTTCGTTTTTTGACCGACATACCATTTGTGTCTCTCCACACCGACCATATTAAGTACATATGTCGAGGTAGTGATAAAACGGCAAAGGCTAAGACTAGAACAATTACAAGTCGAATGACCCTTTTTCTGCTGTCCAAGGCTTCATTTGTAAGGGTTTTTGTTGATTGAATTTGAATGGTTTCGTCTAAAAAATAGAGATAGGGTCAGGCTTAGGCTTGGGCTTAAGCTTAGGCTTAAGCTTAGGCATAGACTTAAGCTTAGACTTAGACCTAGGCTTAAGCTTAGGCTTGCAGTTTATCTTTATTGGTTTGAGTCACGTTACATCGCTGTGTTTGATAGTATAGGGGTGTGGGTGTTGTAACCAGAAGGGGGAAAAAGGGTAACCCCCTAAAATTTTCAAAACAAATTTTTTCAACCCTTTTTCAAAAAAAGAGTCTCCTTTATGATTTTGCCCAAAATTTTTCAATAAGGAGGGGGCTGTCCAGATATTACGTTATCACCCTTTTTGGGATAAAATTTATATCCCCATACCTTTAGTCAACAACGAAGTAGTTGTAGCCTTCCTTTCCAAAGGCTTAGCACATACTGAGCTCCTCACCACCGAATCACTTTTTGTACTCCCCAATAGAACTATGCCAATAGTCACATAAATCACCATTAGCATAGCCAAGGGTATAATGTACCATACAAAAAGATTTACTGTAGTAACTACTTGTAACAAGTTGATATCAGCTAGAGTAAGAAATTTTCTCGCACAGATCTAAAAAATTATTCAATTTGAATATTGTTTTGGGTTATTGAAACGAAAACCCTGATTCATGTTTTCGTTTCAATATTCATGTTTTCGTTTCATGTTCATATCTGATTCATGTTTTCGTTTTAATAACCATTTTCAATATATAGAGGATCCTGACTCCGGAGCCTATAGTAAAAAAATTTTACAGCTTGTCCAAAAATCAATTCTCGTAAAAATGAGGTCGACTTAAATGATAGACCGCTGATTCGGGTTTAGCATGTTGAAAGCCTTTAAACGACATCTATCACTATAGGTTTTTGATCAAAATTGAGGGTTCCCTGATTTTCAGGCAATGATTTAGGTATTGACACGAAAATTTGAAACAAATCTCGACCCAGCCAACCCTATTTTCGATCATGGTGAAGATGATGGTGATGTTAGTTTTAAAATTTATGTGAAAATTTCAATTTTTGGTCAAAATTGAAAAATTGCGCTAAAATTTCCAATTCAAAAAATAACATCACCATCATGTTCAGCATAGTCAAACACCTCTAGACGACACCCATCATAATATGTTTTGGCTCAAACTGATCATTTTCAAATTTTCGTGTCAATACACAAAATTTTGCCTGCAAATCAGGATTTTCTCTAATTTGGGCTTTACCCTGTCATGATGGGTGCCGTTTAGACCATATCGACTATGCTGAATCCTTATTTTTTAATTTTGAAAAAACTGTAAAATATTTTGACCATTTTTCAAATTTTTACCGCATGCTTTGTCCCTGATTCAGGGTCATATAATTCCATAAATTGGACAGCGAAAATGTATGGCAAATTCATGACGGCACTTCCAATCCAGACTATCAACACACATCTCAAAAGTACTCGAGTGGTCAAGAGGTCTTGAACTATCATTGGTCGTACTACGGCAATGAATCTTTCGATGGAAAGAAGGACCTAAATTTTTTTAAATTGCAAATTTTGCATAAAAATTGACGTGTTATTCATTGAAATGATGATATGCAAAAATTTTCATGAATTTTGACAACAAAATAAAAAATGACTTGCAGTCGCGGGGTTGAACCCGTGTTCTATGATTGAAGACCGAGCATGTTAACCACTCGGCCATGGGTCAAATCACCAAAACCCCATGATATGGTACTCGTTTTGAAGCGCTCGGCAAGCTGAGTCGATTGGCTAATTTTTTTTAATTTTGACTCTTGCTTGCACCTTTTCGACATTTTGGTGCGCCGTGGGGGGGGGAGTGGTGGTCAAATAGACTTACCAAAATCCCAGCACTAGCATTCGGTAACATATGCAAAAAATAGATATACGTATGACATAAGACGTTTCCAAATGGCCATATACCATGTTCATAGATAACAAAATGAGCAGCATTTTGAAAGACGCAAAAAATTCCGACCAAAAAATCGGCTATAGCCAAATTGGCCAAGAAAAAGTTTGTTGAGGTACGCATGGCTCGATTTGTGATTATTACAAAGAGAATTATTAGATTTCCTAAAATTTGAAGAAAAAATTTTCATATGTCAAATGTTGGAGGGTTAAAATGTGAACCAAAAATTAAAAATTTTCAGGGAAATTTCAAATTCAAAAAATCGAATTCGGATTCAGCATAGTCGATTTGGTCTAAACGACACCCATCATGACATGTAAAACCCAAATTTGAGAAAATCCTAATTTTCAGGAAAAATTTGGTGTATTGACACGAAAATTTAAAAATTGATAATCAAATTGAAAATATGGGTTGAAGGGTGTCGTTTAGAGCTTGTTAAGTATGATGAACATGATAGTGATGTTATTGTTTAAATTTGAAATTTCTGGAAAAATTTCAATTTTGAATCAAAAATGAAAATTTTCACAGAAATTTAAAAAAGTAGTATCACCATTGTGTTCAGCGTAGTCGAAAAGCTCTAAACGACACCACCATGATATATTTTGGATTAAAATTGAAAAATTTCAAGTTTTCGTGTCAATACTAAAATCTTTGCCTGAAAATCAGTAATCGCTAATTTTGAACCAAAACCCATGTTGAGGGATGTCGTTTAGAGACTTTCGACTATGCTGAATTCGAATTCATATGTCTATCATCAACTTACCAAAAACACAAAACAAGAAAACCAAAATATAAGCCGTTAAAAATAACCCCTTCACATGAGGCTCATTAATTATAGCATTATCTATACCATTTTCTTCATCCAATACTTCATCATATACCCCTTGGTCATCCATTTCTAAATTTGCATAAATTTTCAAATTTAGACTCAGACCATGGCCCAACACCGGCAACATGATCCTTACATAAAAACAAAATGTAAGAATGGAACATATGCCTACACACACACGCACTATGTCAAATAACGCAAGTTCCTTTATATGAATATTTGCGCTAGAATGGATATAAATAAAGATATATATCATAAGCACCCGTGTCAGGTGCATGAACATAATAAATAATTTGGGAAATTAATTTTTCCGCTACTCTATGGCCCAGATGAAGGAATTCACGTGGAATTATTTTGCAATCAAAATTTAAAAAGTTGGAAAAGGCATGACTGCTTCCCAAAAATTCCGAAAAGATGCAGGATCAAATTAAACAAAAAAAAGTTCGCCAATGTACTCAGCTCGCCGAGCGCTTCAAAACGAATACCATATCATGGGGGTGTAGGTTTTGCCCATATCCGAGTGGCTAAAGCGTTCTGCATTAACTCATGGGTGCGGGTTCGATCCCGCGCCCAAAAGTCATTTCTTAAATTTTGCTGTCAAAATTCATGAAAATTTTTGGATATCCACATTTTTATGCGGGAAACACAATGGTGCTATTATTTTTTCATGAAAAATTTGGAAAAATAAGAGAAAAAAGTTTTAGATTTTTTTGAGATTTTTCGATTTTTCCAGTTTTTCTAAAAGTTTTCATGGAAAAAAAATAGCACCATCGTGTTTCCAGCATAAAAATGTGGAGATGCAAAAATTTTCATGAGTTTTGACAGCAAAATTAAAAAATTGACTTTTGGGCGTGAGATCGAACCCGCACCCGTGAGTTAATGCAGAACGCTTTAGCCACTTGTCCATGGGCAAAACCTACAACCCCATGATATGGTACTCGTTTTGAAGCGCTCGGATAGCTGAGTCGATTTGGCGTTTTTTCAAAAATTTTCAATTTTTTCAAATTTTCACCAAAATAATCCTATATGGAGTTTTTCTAGGCGAAAAAACAATTAAGTTTATTGCCGAACCTTAAAAACACTTTCCTGAATTAGCCTATTTTCACTTCAATAAACAAACCTATTCCCTGAATCAGGGTCAGGGAAGCGAAAATTTGAATTTTCTGGGAGAAAATCCATTTTACTAAAAATGGAATTTTTATAAAAAATTCAAATTATAAAATAACGATAAATATGGACTCAGAATAGTCGAGTTGATCTGAACGACACCCATCATGTTATGATAAAACTTAAACTTGTAGAAATCCTGATTTTTAGGCAAAATCTTGTGTATTGACACGAAAATTTGAAATTGACAATTCAAAACACAGGTTGATGGGTGTCGTTTAGAGCAAATCGATCATGCTGAATAAGAAGGTGTTGTTATTTTTTTAATCTGAAATTTTTTATACAAAAAATTCATTTTTGATGAAAGAGGGGTATATTTCATCTTAAAATTCGGGAGCTACTAACAATAGGGAGGGGAGCCACCCAAGTGAAAATTTTTTCTGGAAATGACCCCTCAAAAATAACACGGGAATCCGAATTTGACATTTTGGAAGCGAAAAAACGCTTTCCTCATTAAGGGAAAGCCTGGGTATTAAAGCGAAAAGTCGCGAAAATGCGATTTTTACCTAAAGACGAACCCTCCTGGGGTCAAAATTTGCGGGGAATCTGAATTTGACATTTGACACTCGAATTTTCGTGTCGATATACAGTTTTTCTTGAATAGAGGAATAAATGTCAAATTCGGATTCTCGCACATTCTTACCCCAAAAGGGGTCGTTTTAGGAAAAATCGCATTTTTGCGATTTTTCGCTTCAATACACAATACGCCTCCTCCCTGAATCAGGGAAGTGTTTTTCGCTTCGAAAATATCAAATTCGGATCCCCGCATGTTTTTAATCCTAGAGAGGTCTTTACAGAAAAATTGTCACGTGGGTGGCCCCCCTTAAGCTTAAGTAAACATGACGAACTGGATTTCCTAGATTTTAAAAAATAATAAAAATTTTAAAAAAAAGAAATGCAAAAAAAATTTTCTTCGCCGGGGATTGAACCGCGGACTGCAAAATGATAAAGCCATCGCATATCCAATGGGCTAAGCATGCAATATATGTAATAACCTATTTTCTAACCAAGTAGAAAGAGTATATTTAATTTAAACTTTTTTGCTGTTTTTATTGAAAACGGTAAGGATTGGGGAAAAAATTCTTACGTTTATAAGGGCACCATAACAAACATTTTTTAAAACCTTTTGTCAAAATCAAGGAAATCAAGTTCGTGATGTTTACTTGTAAGCTTAAAGTGGCCTCCCTATTGTGTAGTAGCTCATAAGTTCGTATTCCACACCCTAAGTTCATAGACCAAGAACAATCTATCATTTCACATGATTTATGAAAAATTGGCTCATCTTTACAAATCGTATATACTACATATAAACTTTTCCCAGAGTACATTTTTCTCCTTCTCCTTCAAATCCCCCGTGTCATTCAAGTAGTTATGGAAATGGATTTTTTCACGACCATGAACACTTGGAGCAGTAGAAAAATGATTAAAAACAACAGCTAATTTCCTTTTCAATCTAGTATATGCCAAAAAAAATCCCGACAAAATCGAGGAAATTTTTTAAAACTCAAGGAATTGGCCACCTCTCAAAAATTCGCATACTATGCGAATCTTTAGTTATACGACTCATAGGGAAAATGAAATTTGATACGTAAGAAAAAATGTGATTATGTAAGAGAAAATAAGAAGATATCAATTAATAACACATGACGAAAAAGTCACCAAGTTTGTCTATATGACATGTATGTAAAAAGAAGTATACATGTGAAGAAAATGAGAAATGTTTGAGAAGCATGCAATTATCTTTTTTAGAGATAGGAAATGCCGTAGTTTAAGACATGTAATTTTATTTTAAAAATTAGAAAAAATGTAGTAAAGTGTAGTCATAAATTCGCGCATCAATTTTTATTATGTAGTGTTAAAAAACATATCACAAGATGAATTTCAAAAATGCAAATTTGCATACTTAAGTCAAATTGAAAAAATACCATCACCATCGTGCTCAGCATGGTCGAAAAGCTCTCAACGACACAAATCAACCTAGATTTTTTATCAAAAACGATTATACCCTGATTTTCAGGCATCATTTTGTGTATTAACACGAAAATGTGAAAATCATCAATTTAGATCCAAAATATATAATGGGTGTCGTTTAGAAATTTTCGACTATGCTGATGGTAATGGAGATATAACGATGATGATGGAATTTTTGAATTTGACATAGACTTGGTTCTTACAAAAGATAAAGGCTGTTTTTTCGGAAATGCCGAGTTGGGGATTTTTGAAAATTCAAATTGAATCGATTTTCGTTTCAATATTCAAACTATATTGCAGTTCAGGCAATTTTTGTGAAAATTTTCATTAAATTTGATCATCAACTTCAAAACCTATAGGCGCCATTTATACTTCCGTCGCGTTGCGACAGTGCATTTTGTGTCGTACGACACAAAAATGCACTGTCGTGTTGCGATGCGACGGAAGTATAAATGGCGCTATAGGCTTCGCACTGCAATTGCCAAATCCGGTGATCTTGGTCTTAAAATGTGGTGCAGATCGAGGCTGGATCTCGGTCGGAAAATTTTTTAAATGACTTTCTAGAGGTAATTTTATGCGGAAAATCGATTGCAACCATTTTCAGAGCGTGAAAACTCTTTCCTGGCCCTGATTCAGGTAATTTTAGGGTATTTTTATTGTGAAACAATTTATAGAAGTAGTAAAAAATACCCTAAAATTGCCTGAATCAGGATCAGGAAATCGTTCTCACGCTCTGAAAATGGCTGCAATCTATTCCCCGCATAAAATTACCCCTAGAAAACTATTTGAAAAATTTTTCCGACCGAGATCCGGTCTCGATCTGCACCCCCTTTAAGACTAAGGTCACCGGATCTGGCAATTGCAGTGTGAAGCCTATGGGTTTTGAAGTTGATGATCAAATTTAATGAAAACTTTCACAAAAATTGTCTGAACTGCAATATAGTTTGAATATTGAAACGAAAATCGATTCAATTTGAATTTTCAAAAATCCGCAACTCGGCATTTCCGAGAGGAAAATATTTTTTGATCACAAGTATTCTTTTTTGCGTACAAGGCTTAGGCCTAGGTGTATGTCTAGGTGTAGGCATAGGCCTAAGCTTAAGCCTAAGCCTAGGTGTAGGCTTAGGTCTAGGCGTAGGCTTAGGCCTAAGCTTAAGCCTAAGCCCACGCCTAGGCCTAATCTTAGGCCTAAGCCTAGGCTTTGTGCGCAAAAAAATACCAGCCTTTCCGAAAAACAACCTTAACAAGGCTCAAAGTGGCGAGAAAAATGTTTAATGAACCAAGTTCGTCATTGAGCAAATGAGAAAAGAAAGAAACATAAGCAAAGAACAAATTTATGATTTGCATATTCATCGTGCACACGACATCTATCCTATTATCTTTGCTTCAGTATCCACACGTATATAAGTCCTATGTCTTTTGCAAATGTCCAAAAAATTCAAAACGAATAAATATCAGCTAATCAACTTCACATTCATATATTGCTGCCGTTGGCAAAATTTTTTTCTTTTATGATCGCCAAAACACATTTTTTGTGTCATGGAAAAAATTGGCTGTAAAAGTAAATTAGTTGTAAAAGCAATTTTTTATGGACAAGAACATTGCAACTTTGGGACAAAGACTATTAAAAAAGGAAACTATTAACCTTTAGAAAAGAAAATTGTGAAAAATTGAGGAAATTTATATAATTGTTGATGCCAGAAAAGTACCCTAAAGAGAAAATAGAGGAAGTAATTGTTGCTCTGTTGAAGAAATAAGTGGAGAATAAGTGGATGAAAGTTAAAAATGGATAGAATTTCAAGCTTTCAAGATAAATTTAAGCATAAAAGCAAATGTTATAAGCATATTAACATTTGCTTTCTTGGTTAGAATAGATTGACAAAATGAATTTGAATATTGAAAGATTTTTTTTCGAACTTATCAAAAGTTGATTAGGAAAATGTACACAAAGAAAATGGTGGAAGTTTAGAGGCTTAGGCTTAAGTAAGGTTGTAAAAAGATTTTGACAGAAAAAGTCGGTTTTTTCCAGATTTTGATAGATTATGACAGATTTTGACAAAAAGCCTTAGGCTTAGCCTTAAACATTAGGCTTAGCCTTAAGCCTTAGGCTTAGCCTTAAACCTTAAGCTTAGCCTTAAACCTTAAGCTTAGCCTTAAACCTTAGGCTTAGCCTTAAACCTTAGTCTTAGGCTTAAGCCTTAGGCTTAGCCTTAAGCCTTAGGCTTAGCCTTAAGCCTTAGACTTAAGCCATAGGCTTAGCCTTAAACCTTAGGCATAGCCTTAAACCTTAGGCATAGCCTTAAACCTTAGGCTTAGCCTTAAACCTTAGGCTTAGCCTTAAGCCTTAGGCTTAGACTTAAGCCTTAGACTTAAGCCTTAGGCTTAGGCTTAGCCTTAAGACTTAGGCTTTAGGTCTTAGGCTTAGGTCTTAGGCTTTAGGTCTTAGGCGTTAGCCTTAAGCTTTAGGTCTTAGGCTTAGACTTAGGCTTTAGATTTAGGCTTTAGCTTAGCTTTAAGGATTAGTCTTTATTCTTAGGCCTTATTCTTAAGCTTTAGATCTAGGCCTTAGCTAAGCCTTAGGCTTAGCCTTAAGGCTTAGGTGTAGGCTTAGCCTTAAGTCTTAGGCCTTAGCTTTAGGTCTTAGGCTTAGCCTTAGGCTTAGACCTCAGTCCTTGGTCTTAGGCTTATTAGGATCCCTCATAACAATGATTTTTTCTCAAAATTGTTCCAAAATAATGAAACTAAACATTAAGTCTCATTTTTAC
>OZJO01008206.1:0-48946 GCA_900406225.1 Acrobeloides nanus
TTTTATGCGAAATTCAGGCGGTATAAAAAGGGTGACTTTTTTAGATTAGCGAAATTTGCCATAATTTATATATATTCGGAAAATTCATGAAAAATGGAGCATTTTTTGTTTTTACAGTAAATTCTGAATCGTTATCGTTGTCGAGATAATCGCGTTTGAAGTTGGCTATTTTTTGGAATTGGTTTAGAATTTCCCGCCAAAACCCTGATTTTCAATCTTGGCGGGAATTCCAATTCTAAACCAATTCTAAAAATAGCCAACTTCAGACACGATTATCTCGACAACGATAACGATTCAGAATTTACTGTAAAAACAAAAAAAGAAGAATATATCATTTTTCATATGATTGTAAATTACTGGACTGGTCCTTTAAGTCGTTAAACCTTAACACTAGGCTTTTAGTATGTGAGTCATACATGGAAAAAGTTTCTAAAAAGAAGAAAAAAGGTTCATTTGTTAGCACTTTTAAGTGTATTAAAATAGGCATTTTGTTTGGATAGTTATATCAATCGATTTCTTAAATGAAAATATAAAGAAATGAATAAGGGTGCGTTCCTAAGTTGAACCGTACGGATTCGTACTGATCACTGTCAACCGTACGGCTCCCCGTGGCACCGTAGGCCACCACGAGTCGTACGGGTGGCGTATGGGCCACGGTTTCCGTACGGTTGACAGTGATCAGTATGAATCCGTACGATTCAACTTAGAAACGCACCCTTACTCATTTTTTTATTACAACGAAATGCATGAAATTTCAAACGCAATTATCTCGAAAACTACAACGATTCAGAACATGCCGTAAAAACAAAAAAAATGCTCCATTTTTCATGATCTTTCCGAATATATCATTTTTCATATGATTGTAAATTACTGGACTGGTTCTTTAATCTCACTAAATAAATTCAATTTGGAGCGCTGTCGAATCGTTTAAGGAATGTTTGATCTCTAGAGATAGTGTCTCTTTTTGAAAAAATTGAAAAAACTTTTACTCCATTTATTATAACAAAAATAAAACAGCATCGTTTAGTTGTGATTTACATGAGAAACTCTAGACGCCATTTGAATTATCGTAGGCTGGACATGAACTAGTGAATTTCCTTTCCATTTTATATTCAAACCAATTACCAACTTCCTAAAAACCTTCTTAAAAACCGCCCTATAAGATCTCAAAACAATCAAAGTCACAGAAGAATCTATAATAACAAACAAATAATACAGCGAATATTGCATCGGATTCAAAAATATATAAAGTTCAAAAAAGAAATTAAATAGGTACCCATCAGATGCCATATATTGCATATAAATCAGGCAAAAAATGGCATTTAACAGATGTAATGATATGATAGACGCTTGAAAAATACAAATAAAAGCAGCTCTATTCAAATCATGATAGGAATTTAAATTTTGATTGTGATTGATTAATTTTCTCATATTTCGAATTTCTATAAAAATTAGGCAAGAACAAAAAATGGTACAGAGAAGTAGAAAAAGTGTGATACACAAATGCAGTATATAAAACTTTCCTTCATTATCTTGATATTCTAGATATTCTAGACCGAAAATAATGATGTCATAGCCGAGTATCCAGAAAAAGATGGTTTTTCGAGTGAAAATTCTTTCGTAGATATACGGGAAATAGAGATAGAAGAACCGAGTAAAAGCCAGAGGAAATATTGAGTTGACTGCCTGGTTGATGGCAAAGTCTATCCAAGTGTAAAATTCTTCGTTGTCGTAAAAGTAAGTTATTTCTATTATTATGCCAAGGAAAAGATTGAGAAGAGCCGTATGGAAGACGAACCATGTATAGTCTTCCTTATCTTTTCTGATCATTGTGATGAGTATGATGAAAAAGATAGGAATCAACATGAGATGAGGTAAGGTATAGCTAAAATTAAATTATAAGACATCTAAACAAAATCTCGAAAATCTAGGCAAAATAAGAGAACCTAGAAAATACATTTCCATTTTCAAAGTGTTATATCTCCTCAACCATAAAAGATTTTTGGTCGGGGTCTTTTTAAAAAATATTTATCATGATGCGTAGAAGATTTTAAAAAAAGACTCCGACCAAAAATTTTTATGGTTGAGGAGATATAACACCTTAAAGGACCAATTCAGTAATTTACAGCCATATGAAAAAATGATATATTCGAAAAAATCATGAAAAATGGAGCATTTTTTGTTTTTACGACATGTTCTGAGTCGTTGTAGTTTTCGAGATAATTACGTTTGAATTTGTTACAAGCTCTTCGTTGTAATACACAAACTTTTTTGAATTTTTTGCGGAAAAATCGATTTTTGCATAGCGTTTTTTTATAGCTAAATGAGACGAACAAAATGACTTCAAAATTATCCAATTTGAAAATTGTTTTGGGTTATTGAAACGAAAATCCTAATTCATTTTTTCGTGGAAATAAATACCTTGCCCAATCCTGCATAGCCACCATAGTATAACACAGCTTATAATGATAATCAGTTAATAATGACTCATTAAACGTGTATAAATAGCTCCATCCATAGCTTAAATCTGAGAGACACTCGCCTTGTTGATCTTCTTCTACTATTTGCGTTACTGTTAATAGAGATCCCATGGGGAAAAAAGTCTCACTAATTTAAATGCTAACTAAAAACTAGATTTAACTATGGTATGAGACTATGATATGCTTTCTAATTAATTACAATAGAAACATTAGTACAGTCAAATCTCGATATAACGGCACCCCCTGTGTATTACCACGAAAGACAAAAATTGAAAAAAATTTTCCGTAAAATATTTTGTTTGAAAAAATTTTTTTCGGCAGTTCGCTAGCATTTGCTTTCTTCTGCAAAATGGCCGAAGAAATTTTGATTTGTTAAAATTTTTCGGGAAAATTCTTAGCTTTTTTCCACCCTGAATGTCAATATGCTAAAAACGCAAATTTACGGAAAATCTTTTTCAATTTCCGTCTTTCGTGGTAATACACAGAGGGATGCCGTTATATCGAGGTTTGACTGTAGTATAAAGCGTTCGCACTGAACGTGAATTTTTTAAAAATTTTTTTCGCGAGAAATGATCCCTTTAGGGGTAATTTTATGTGAGGAATCCGAATTTCGCATTTCTAAAGCATGAAAACGCTTCTTTGAATCGAGAAAAATCTGTCTTTGAAACAATATAAACAAGAAAATCATGTTTTATATTATATCTGATATTTACGTATTCTGCACAAATTTTTCCGCCAAAATGCGACCACGCAGGGATACCGAGAAAAAGACTATGAATTTGGATTCTCCGCATAAAATTACCTCTATAGGGATCATTTCTCGCGAAAAAATGTTTAAAAAAATTCACGTTCAGTGCGACACTTCAACTATACTAGTTCCGAAGCATTCTCTATTTTCTTGGGTGCGAAGGCTTTCATATAAAGATTTCTATTCATCAGGGTTTCCATTTCACCTTTTTTTTAAAGATGTCCTGCTTAAATTTTAAAGTCAAAATAGTTGATTTTTTTGTTGTTAAAAGCATCCAAATCAAAAATGAGCTTCATAAATCGTTTTATTTTTTAAATGAGATCGGGGGTCATCCATATCAGAATGATATGAGGAAATAGGAAATCTCGACTCCAACACTTTTTTTAAAGGTATTTTAAAGAGAAAATATGGAAACCCTGCTATTTTGAAATACGTATTATAACAAGAAAGCCTAATAAGTTGGTGTAGGCTTAATATAAATAAACATTTCTGCATTCCAAAGATCCAAGCATATACGTATAAGGATGTATAGACAAGTATATGTTTCCATTGAAAGTTAATTACGTAAAATACACTTTTGGTTTTTTGTGTGAAAGTTTTCCTATTGTGCTATGTGAAGCGTAATTTCACGAGTTCTTGGTATATGTACCTCTGCACTTCAGATAAGGTGAAGGTAATCAAAGGGACTATATATTTTTCGTTTCATTACACAACCTTGTTCAATCTGCCCACTTTTTTGTTGTAATCCGTTAAATTTGTTTATTGAAGCGAAAACATGAAGAGGAGGAAAATATTTTTTCATAAAAGTTATTCAAGCAAAAAAGTTGGTACCTTCATCTTCGAAAACTTTCAGACGTCTTAAAGGGACGGTGCACGCTCTAACAATTTTTAAGAACAGATTTTCGAAGGTACCAAGCAAAAAAGTCATAGTCTCAGATTTTTTTCAATTGTTGCCTAAAAGTAACTGTATAACCCCAATATAAAACTTCGTCTTTCTAAAATCCAAAATTTTTTCCTATCCGGAGATATGGCTCTTCAAAGTTAGACACCTTGAGCGAAGAGTAAAAATTGGACCCATTTAGTTAAAACGCGATATCTCAGCCAATTTAAAAAATTGTTAAATACGATCTTTTTTATTTTATTCGTATGATATTGTGGCACAATTTTGTAGAAGATCACTTTTTTCTTCGAGCTACTCCCATTGAAATAGAGTCATTTTACTCAAATTTAGGGTGTTTTGAAAAGGGGTCAAGTTTTCACTAAAATGGCTCTAGCAAATCGAGTGTGGCTTTGCCCTGGGATTTTAAAGCTGATTATGCAAGAAGAACACCTATATTAATAATTACGAGCAAAATTTTAAAAATTCAGGTACCCTTTTTGAGATATAACTTTATGAAGTTGGTCATCCGAGGCTAAAATCGGATAAAACCAAAAGGGGGTCCATGGGACCCCATGGATCGATTTTTGGGTCAGAAAATGATATTTTTTTATTTAGTATGCCAAAAGTTTCGGCATATTAGGTTGGCATTTAAGTTTTTGCGGTTTTTCTCAGAACTAAATTTTATTCAACAAAAAACATCAAAAAACAATGTAAAAACGTTATTCAAAGTATTCTCCACCAGATTCGATCACTTTCTGTAACTGCTCTTCGAGTTGGTGGATGCCCTGGCGGTACCAATCTCGACCCTTAGAACCAAAGAATTCAGTAAGGAACTCGCGCATTTCTTCGATCGTGGTGAATCTCTTGCCTCGGAGCTAGTGTTCCATCGAGCGGAATAGGTAGTAGTCGCTTGGAGAAAGGTCGGGGCTGTACGGTGGGTGCTCTAGACGCTCCCAACCCATATTTTCGTCAAAATCTTCGGCCAGCATGCGAGTAGTCATTGACGGATGTTCTTCGACAGCGTTGACGACAGCGACTCGATCGACTTCTCAAGGGCGTCCGGACCTTGGATTGTCTTCAACAGCCAAATTTCCACTCGGAACTTTGAGAACCATTGCTGCGCTGTTCTTTCTTTAACAGTCCCGTCACCATAGGCACTGTTGATGTTGCGAACCGCCTCGATTGCCTTATAACCCAGTAAAAACTCGTATTTGAGCAACTTTCGAATATCACCTCTGTTCTTTTCCATTTTATGCCTTTAAATAAAATTTCTTTTAAAAAATAATTGCAAATCAATTCTAGTATCAATTGCAAAAAAAATTAAATTTATTGAGATTGAAATTTTCACTTTCTGAGAAAAACCGCAAAAACTTAAATGCCAACCTAATAATATGGTTCAAATAAGAAACGTTATAGACGAGCCACTTATTATACAAGATGATCCACAAATTCATTTCAGACAATTGGCAGAATGTTGGAACTAATGAGAGAAATTATTCAATTTTAAAATAGTTTTTTATTATAACAATAAGTACGAGTAACATAAAAAATTGTGATTTTACTTAAATATCAGATGCGGACAAAAGTCTTTGCCATTTTTGAATTTTTTCATATCCCTATAGTAGTGGTCATTTTTTATGCAGTTTTTTCAGTACCAAAGAAGGACCCATGAGGAAGTTTTGGAGCTAGTTCCCTTTGGGGTACCACCACCAGTTTGTTATGTTTTTGAGGATTTCTCCGGAAGTACAAATCTTGATAGATTTAATGTTGTTAGAAAGCTGGATTTTATAGGAATCGAATGATACCAAAATCATACCATAACTCTTTCTGGTTGAGGAGTTGCATAATTAGTAAAAAATGTCAGTTTTTTCGACACATTTTTTAATAATTATGTAATTTCTCCGCAACCAGAAATGGTTATGGCATGATTTTGGTGTCATTCGATTGCTACAAAATCTAGCTTTCTAACAGCACTAAAACTATCAGGATTGGCTTTGTACTTCCGGAGACACCCTCAAAAAAATAAAAAAGAAAGAAAACACGCTGGTGGTGCCCCCAAAGGGACCAGCTTCGAAATTTTTTATGCAAATTTCAAAATCCGGCGACTTCAGGTTTTCGTTATAATAAATTTTCAATAAATATTAATAAACGTTGTAATAAAAATTCACCTTTTCTCCCAGCGTAGGTCTTCAGTTTTTAAGAGCCGATGTCTCGAAAGTTCGAACTTTTGGTGTTGCCGCGGCACTAGGCAAGTTGAGTATGTAATATGAAATTCAGGCGCAAAAGAAACATATTTGATGGTACAAAGTTCAAAGGCCACTAGCTCGAAATTTTGTGTAGTAAAATTTTTTATCTTAACATATTCGTAATCAGCATAGCTGGAAATAGTGAAATGGACAAAAATTTCAGTCGGTCCTCGGAGTGTTAGGAACATGTTGTTTTTGCTTATATAGACAAAATTTTCCGACTATTGTCCATATAAACAAAAACAAAATTTTTCAAAAACATAGTCAAGACGATTTTTTCACGCTTCGGGAGTGTGTGCAATCGATTTTCCGTATAGAATTACCCCAAAATGATCATTTTAGAATAAAATTTTCATGAAATAGTCCATAATTTATACCCCCTTTAAGGAATTCAAATTCAGGCTTTCGTTTCGATACACAGATTCAGTTTTCACTGTATTTATCCACATGTGGGCTGCGGGGTGTCGTGATGACAAGGCAGGGTCGGAGGGTTGTGCCGAGGGGCCAAGGGGGTCGTGCCGAGGGGTCGAGAGGGTTGTGCGGGGGAGGAGGGGGGTGATTTTATTATTTTGGTCTGTCGTAACGACAGACCAGGATTGTGGGGTTGTGCTGGGGGCCAAGAGGGTTGTGCTTTAAAAAAAATTACGACAGACCACGCGCTCACGTGTGATTTATACTCCACTTTTATTAAACATTTTTATAGCTTTTCTTGGAGCCCTCTATGCCGATCATGGGCTTGATTAATAATTAAGCCGACGGCCAAAATGGTTACGTCACTTCAACTTTTCTACAAAAAACGTGCAACTCTAATTTTCTTTCTACGAATTCTAGCTTAAATTGATTATGGTCAAAATGGTCACGTTACCTCGAACTACTCAATCAAAAAACGTGCTACTCTAATTTCCTTTCTACGAATTCTAGCTTAAATAGATTATCATTGAGATCATGCGCTTGTTCACGAGTAGATTAAAAAACTTATTAGCTTTTTAATATCCCATACGTTTGGTAGCTTGTTTATTTAGAAATAAAGTTTTAGTTATCTTGTGTAAGATTAAAAATGCGTGATATTAATGGATTAGGACACGTTTATTTTGACGATTTATTTGCTGACGGAATCCCCACCGGGAGCTTTGTATTTTATTGTGTAAATTTTATTATTGGACTTGTAAATTTGACGGTAGCACCGGTATTTTTCTATATGGCATGTTTGAAGCAGAGCTTTCATAGAAATCTTCGGTATGGACAATCCTCATTCACAAACCCACTTTCTCCATCCCCCTCCATCTCCCACCTTCCTCAGTGGCGTAGCCAGAAGGGTCTCTATGGGGGGGGGGTGGGGCCGCCAAAGGAAAACCAAAGAATCATAAGTTCCCCCATATGTTTGTTACGATTTTTTGAATGTTCGGACCCCAGGGGCCTGTTGCCCTTGCCCCCTTATGACTACGCCACTGCTTTCCCCTTTAAATTTTTCTATACTTTTTTAGATTTTTCTAAATTTTCTAGACTGTTTTTTGATTTTTTTAGACTAGTAACAACAAATCTTTACTTGGCATTTTTCCTCATAGGTGTTGGTGATACCATCTATTCGATTTTGGTGCTTTCTCGGACCAGCGATCGACAATATGACCAAATTTTTCTACTCTTTCGTTTTATTCAAGGAATGGGAAGTGGTTTGTGGAAAACAACTTTTCTATCGATTATTTTGGAAAGAACGGCAGCAACAATTTATCGAGAAAATTATGAAAACAAGCCACATTTATTCTTAGGATTAGCACTTTATTTTTTCGGGGTATGATTGGTTGAGAAATTTTCGAAAAAAAACATATAGTAAAATTTAGGAAATCTAGGAAAAGGGCTAGAAAAAATCAGGAAAATATAGAAAAAATGTACAAGATCTAGAAAATCTAAACAATCAAAAAAGTCTAGAAATATGAAAAAATCTAGAAAAATAGAAAAAAATCTAGGAAATTTAGAGACAATATATTTTAAAAATTACCAAAAATCTGATAAGATTACAAAAATCGGCAGCATAATTTTTCGTACAATTGTGGTTCGTACGAACTTTTCGTACGGTAATTTTCGTACGAACCTTTCGTACGAACCTTTCGTACGAACTTTTCGTTGCCTAATTATCAATAAAATCCGTTTATTAACGGAAAAATTTAAACCAAAACAGATTTTATTGATAATCAGACAACGAAAAGTACCGTACGAAAGTTTGTACGAACCACAATTTTACGAAAAGTTATACTGCCCAAAAATCTAGAAAGTCTAAAAAAATCTAAAAAATTTTTAAAAAAAATTTTATAGTTTCTCGGTATTCTACTCACAATTGCCTATTATATTCGTAAGTGTCGTCATTTTTTGTTAAATAACAAAAAAATAATAATTTTTTAGTTTTGCTTCGTGCGTGGTTCTATTTTGGTATCTATTTTTCATGCAATTTAGTGTGTTTGTCGTCAATTTTCGTGCTATTTTGGGTCAACAAAAAGATGAGAAAAATCAAATGGGATGACTCTGTGCAGTTATCTCTTAGATACCAAGTATTTCTTTGAAAATTTATAGCTTTCAGGGGAGATTTTTTTATAGGGGGCAAAAGTTTACAAACAATTTGAGAAACTAAATGGCGCACAAAACTTGCAAAAAAGTTCCGCAAAGGGAATGATTCGTGGCCTAGTGAACAAGAAAACTTCGTCTTTATACGCACAGGTTCAATTCCCACCTGTGTCATAAACATTTCGCATTATTGCTAATTTTTTGCATACGGTTATTTTATGCCAAAAACACGATGATGATATTATTTTTTCATGAAATATTTTGTAAAAATTAAAAAATCAAAATTAGCATTAAAAATTGATTTTTTAATTTTTTTACAAAGTTTTTTTATGAAAAAATAATATCATTATCGTGTTTTTCGCATAAATACTCATATGCAAAAAAATTAGAAAAAAATGTAAAAAGTTGATGACAAGAGTGGGAATTGAACACGTGTCTCTAAAGCCTGTTTCAGCGTCTTATCTACTAGGCCACGAATCGTTCTCTCTGTGGAACTTTTTGCAAGTTTAGTGTTCCTTGACATGTGGCGTAGCGGCGGTGTGACATTGCGTACGTAAGTTTGAGGACAGAAAATTTTTTTGATAAATGCTTGTTTTTAAGCTGAATATGCCCAGAAAATTACAATTTTTGTAGAAAAAATGGAAAATTTTGGACCTTTTTGGGTAAAAAAATACAAATTTTGGTCATTTTTGGTGAAAAATCGTTGTGGGGAACCATTAGGATTTTTAGAAAAAATTTTCAAAAATTTCGGGAAAAAACATAAGGGGGAACCCTTATGATTTTTTCGGCCTTCGGCCAGAATGGGGAACCATCTCGGATTCCTCCTCTCAGCTACGCCATTGTCTTGACACGTATTAAGTTTGATGTCACAACCTATAAATGTTGCCTGATTTTCAATATGTACGATTATTGTAACGACTTATCGAATTTTGTTTCAGAACTTTTGTTACGGAGTGTCCCCGAATTTTGCTACGTTACGACTAGAGTAGAATTTGGAGCGGTTACTCTAAGGGTCCCATGGTTCGATGGTACTGGGCTTGTCTCAGACTCCACAAAGCTTGTTCAAACCCCGCTTGAGGCCAAAAGATTTTGCCTAGTAGTAACATCCTCTTCGGACTGTTGCGAGTTCTTTCAACCCAGCTTATAGGGGGCACAAATGTCCGAAGTAACCGGTTCTCTAGAATACTCGGCATTACATTTTCCTTGAATTTTTGAGGTACCATAGAAACCCACAATTTTAGATAACGGAAAATATTCGTTTCTTGAGAATTATGACACCTTTAATCACTTTGGGATGTTTTGTCGACCTTTTTGGATTTATTGGAGTATCTGTGGAAGTTGCTACAAATTTTGATAATCAATTGCTTTATCCTTTTCTTATGATTGTAATTCTTTGTATTTCAAAAATGACTTGCTAAATCGAAAATTTTAGACAGTGAACACGTTTGGACCGATTTTTTATCTACTTTATTTGAAACTAGATAAAAAGATGCGCATGAAAATTTTGAAATTTTTATATTGCCATCAGATAAAAGTAGAACCAGCTAATATTGTTCAAATAAGAAACGTTATGGACGAGCCACTTATTATACAAGATGATGCACAACTTCATTTCAGACAATTGGCAGAATATTGGAAATAATGAGAGAAATTATTAAGTGATAAATTTTAAAATTTTTTTATTATAACAAAAAGTACGAGTAACACAAAAAATTGTGATTTTACAAATACAGGGTGTGCGGAAATTATCTGACCCCCTATAGTAAGATATATCTACATACTTTTTTCGCCATAACTTTTGATAGAAACAACCATATGCCGAGATCTTAGTGTCATTTTAAAGCTACAAACGTGAGCTTTAAAAGACACCAAGATCTCGATGTATAGATATTCCTAACAAAAGTTATGGTGAAAAGTATCCGACAACACGCCGGATAATTTCCGCACACTCTGTATGATATCAAAAATTTATAGTAGTGATGTTCAGAGTGATAATGATAAAAGGGTGTGATAAGTAATAAGATAACGCATTTTGATAACAGTGATAACAATTTTGTGATAACATTATCATGTGATAAGCGATAACGTTATCACATGGGGTGATAACGTTATCACTAGTGATGACGTTATCACCCCCATGTGTACCGTTATCATCCCATGCATAGGCGTAGTCAGGATTTTCTGACAGGGGAGGGGGGTAATCGAGTAAAATGACCAAAATGTTAAAAAATCATAAGGTAGCTGTTGTTTTTTATTTTTCTTTAAAATTTTTGGAACCTTGGCTACGCCTATGATCCCATGTGATAACGTTATCATGTGATAAATGGTAACGTTATCACAAAAATCGTTACCACAGTGATAATGTTATTACATTAAGCATAGGTGAACAATGGGGGTACTGCACCCCCCCCCTCCCTCAATTCGTCGTATCGAGAAAAATTTCTTTAGAAAAATGAGTAACCAATTCGTATTTTTGGTCAAAAATGTTCAATTATAGTCTCTAGTCTCAACCAAGTCGTATTTGAGGATCCAGTACCCCTTCCTTGTTCACCTATGACATTAAGCCTATTATCACACTTACTCTCATTTATCACTTTGAACATCACTAATTTATAGTAAAGATTCCATTATTTAGTTATTTCATTTTCTTCAATAATCATATAGATAGTAGTATTCCAATATGTTTCATTGGAAAATTCGAATTTTAATTCCCAATCATTTCGCAGAATTATTCCTTTATAAGTAATAGTGCCGTTGACCTGAGTTTGTTTCATTTGAACAATTCTTTCGGCACCAAGTTGTTGAACGATCATTTCTACTAGAGAGCAATTGTCAGATTAATAAAAACTGTTTAAATTAATATGAAAGATTACATGTCTGGATGACTATTTTTCGAATAAGCTGGCTAGGTCGATCAATTTCTTGAAAAACTTGTATGAAGTTTGATACGAAAACTCATGGCGTACCAAAAATGAAAAAAAAGTCCGGGCAAAGAGACAATTCATGGCCAAGTGGATAAGATGCTAGACTTCGACTTTACAGACACGGGTTCAATTCCCGTCGGGTCATAAACTTTTTGCACTTTTGCTAATTTTTTGCATATGGGTATTTTTAAGCGAAATACGATGGTGATATTATTTTTCAAACAAATGGGGTAAATAAATCGATGGTTCTCTTTGACAAAACCATAAATTAGACAAAATATTACACAAAAAATCACTAGATTTTCGAACAAAAACATTCCCGTGAAATAAAATGGAGTAAAATATAAAAATATTCGAATTTTCAGCAATTATTGCAACAATCATCCATGATTAAAAAGGTGACGAGAAAACATTTTTTCTCGTCACCTTTTTAATCATAGCGCTGTTTCGAAACGCGCTCTAATTTATTTAGACAAATTCTCAAGTAAACGTTTTATTCAAAAATCATTAAAAAATTTTAATCACTGAAGCATGTCTAAAANACGCGCTCTAATTTATTTAGACAAATTCTCAAGTAAACGTTTTATTCAAAAATCATTAAAAAATTTTAATCACTGAAGCATGTCTAGAAATTTGAAAAAAATCGTTTATTAAATTTTTTTTTCCATGCTAAGAATCATTAGGATATTCTATTTTTTCTCATTTTTAGCCTAAATTTTAAGTCTTTTTTTACAATTGTGGCTATGAAAAAATTAAAATTTCTAAAAATAAAGCAATTTTTAACATTTTTAACCTAATAACACGCTTTTTTGAAGAATATGAATACTAAAATTTTTTTAGAGAGACATTACGAGCGTATTCAAACTTATTTTGATTTAGAAGAGATCTTTTTTTTATAAATTTCATTTCGAAATTTAAAAAAACTTATTCAACATTTTTTAATGAATGGAAGTTTTCACAAGGAGAGTCATTTTTTAATGAGACTTTTTCGAATGGTAGAAATTCTTCTTTCCTCCTTCAAATTTCCTTTATTTTGATTATTTTTTCGTTTTGAAATTTTTTCATATTTCAGAGATTTTCTAGATTTCTAGATTTTCAAGCATTTTAAAATTTTCCTTGATTGTTCGAAAATTTCATGAGACTGGGTATTTTACGGCACGGCAGACCGCCACGGCAGACCGCCACGGCAAGAGCAGGGTATTTTACGGCACGGAATTCAAGGAAACGGGAGAAAAAAACTTTTCATGCGGAATGACAGTAGGGAGTGACCCATACATAACGCCACTCTTACGGCATGGATCGGCTCAATAGTCAAGGAGATATGATGTTTAGAAGTTGAACTCCGCCTGGTGGTCCATGGCATGGGTACTTTACGGCATTTTTTAAAGAAAAAGATTTTCGAATCGGATTTTTTAAATAATTGTTTCTCATCGAAAGTTGATGACAAAAAAAACATCCACGGCATGGATTTGAGTTATTTCCTTTGATTTGCCGTAAAATATTTTGCTCTTGCAGTAGCGTTCTGCCGTGCCGTAAAATACCCAGTCTCAGGTATTTTACGGCACGACAGACCACCACTGCAAGAGCGAAATATTTTACGGCAAATCAAAGGAAATAACTCAAATCCATGCCGTGGATGTTTTTTTTGTCATCAACTTTTGATGAGAAACAATTATTTAAAAAATCCGATTCGAAAATCTTTTTCTTTAAAAAATGCCGTAAAGTACCCATGCCATGGACCACCAGGCGGAGTTCAACTTCTAAGCATCATATCTCCTCGACTATTGAGCCGATCTATGCCGTAGGGGTGGCGTTATGTATGGGTCACTCCCTACTGTCATTCCGCATAAAAAGTTTTTCTCTCGTTTCTTTGAATTCCGTGCCGTAAAATATCCCGCTCTTGCCATGACGGTCTGCCGTGCCGTAAAATACCCAGTCTCAAATTTCATAGACTTTTCTAAATTTTTTAAATAGTCAATTTTAAACTATTTTGGTCGACATGGAAAATCCTTCTATTCATGCCCGTTATTTTATGCTATACGAATTTCAACACGAAGCTCATCCCGTTGATGCTTTGTCAAGAATTAACCGTTCACTAAAAGAACAAGAAAAAGTCGACATTACAACTTGTCGGCACTGGTTTCGGCGATTTCGAATGGGAAATTTATCAATAGAAAACGATCCCAAGTAAGCTGATTATCATTTTGAAATTGTCACAAGTTGGGATTTTTCATTTTTGATATTGATCGATCGCTTCAATAACCACATTATTGAAAATCAGGCAATATTCGCATGCTTTAGGCATGTACAAATTTTGTCTGATTTTCAATAACAGTGATTATTATAACGATCGATCAATAACAAAAATGAAAAACCCCAACCCTAAAATTATTTCTTCTAAAATAACCCCCGGGGGTTATTTTTTTCAACCCCCCTCGAAAGGGGAGGGTTATTTTTTTCAACCCAAAAAAAATTTTTACATGTCAAAAATTGACGAAAAATTGCCTAAAATTTTGAAAAAAAATTGTAAAAAATAGGCATTTTTTGTTAAAAAATTGCATTTTTGATGAAAAATGGCAACATGTGGACATTTTTCATGAGAAAAATTTTCTGGGAGGTAAAATTTTTAAAAATAAAGAAAAATGACACTCCTGGGTATAGAGTTATTTTACCCCAAGTTTTTCACTTGAATTCCGAGAATTTGGGGAGGGAGTACACTCACAAAACGGATTTAATTCTTGGGGCTTATTCCCCATAAATGCAAAGGTTAACCCCCGAAAATACGGGGTTAAGAGTTTTTAACCCCCAAACCTGATTTTGCTTAACCCCCGTATTTTCGGGGATTAACCCCCAAAATTTTGTGAGCTACAAAATAGATTATTGCAAAAAGACGCTGGGGGGGGGTTATTTTTTTCAACCATCCTCGAAAGGGGGAGGTTATTTTAGAAGAAATACGGTAATTAATTTGAAAAATCTTAGCCCACCATTATACTGGAAATCTAAACCAGCTACTGAAATTTTCTACGATATCTTTTTATTTTTGGATCGCGTAGAAATTGAAAAATGCCAATTATTGAATTTTTACTTCAATACTATAATTACCGGTGGAGTCAGAGTTTTGCCATGCATGTCTATTAAAAATATGCAAACTGAATCTTATAATAGTCGAATTCGTATAGAAAATGAAGATTTTAAATATGAATATGATGTAGAAAATTTCGACAATCCTACCATACGGTCACTAAAGAATTGTACCATTCAAAAATTTGACATAAGAGACGGACAAATACAAATAGCTGAATTCTTTAAAAGCCTGATTGGTATTTTAGGCGAACCACTTAAAATTATTGAATGTTATTGGTTTGGTGCGAGTAGTGTATATCCATATCCATATCTATTTTTCGACATCTTATGTGAGATTAATTTTTTTAAACGATTTACTGACACTTCGTGAATGTTCATTATAAGCAGGGATGACAAAAACATTTTTTCAAAATCAGAAAACTGACTTCAAGAATTAGATTTTAGGAGCAAAAATTAGAAAATGCTCATTTTCCATTATATTTATAAATTTGACAAAATTTTGCACCTCAAAATCAGATTTGACACTGAAAAATCAGATTTTGCATCTTAAAATCGGCACTTTTCTGAAATCAGCAGACTTGGCACCCCTGATTATAAGCCTAACAATCGAGGATTCGATTTCTCTTTGTCGACAAGAAGAATCGAATCCTCGATGCAAAAACGGAAGTTCACAGTGTCATGAAGATTCTTTTCTGAGTGGGATTAAAATTTATACAAATATAAAAGCTATAATATTAAGAGACGATGGGCCTGTTCCTCCGGTCTTGTAATTGTACTTGTAAAAAATTTATAATTAGACTTATAAAGAAGTAAATTGAAAATAAAATTGAAATAAATTTATAAGGTTGAGCCGATTTTACAAGTACTTGTAAAAAAATTTACAAGTACAAGTGAAACTACAAGTACAAGGACGGAGGAATAGGCCCGATATCTCGAAAATTCGAACCTAGGTGGGAAGAGTGTTAAACAGTTCGAGCGCACTCCAAGTTGAATTTATTTAGTGAGATTAACTCATGGGAAAGTTTTTAAAAGTCATTTCGAGTCAAAACTCGCTGTTCCAAAAATTCAAAACCATGTCCGAAGCTCAATACCATCGATTTTACGTGTATTTTTTGAAATTTCTAATCTCTCTAAAACACCCAAGATAATTTTTTTCTGCCAAAATTTCTTTCTAACAGATATATTTCAATATAGAGAACATTTCTAGCGTGAAAAAATCCGAGAAAAAAATTTTTTCGATCCCTGTTCTACTCCCACGTGTAAAAATGGCTCAAAAATCGAAGTTTCTCTGATTTTTTCGAAACCACGCTAGAAATGTTCTCTATATTGAAATATATCTGTTAGAAAGAAATTTTGGCAGAAAAAAATTATCTTGGGTGTTTTAGAGAGATTAGAAATTTCAAAAAATACACGTAAAATCGATGGTATTGAGCTTCGGACATTGTTTTGAATTTTTGGAACAGCGAGTTTTGACTCGAAATGACTTTTAAAAACTTTCCCATGAGTTAATCTTACTAAATAAATTCAACTTGGAGTGCGCTCGAACAGTTTAAAGCAATGTTCGAACTCTCGAGAAAGTGTCTCTTAAAAACACATTTTGGGCTCCTCATAGAATGTCAATAGTAAAAAACTTGGCAAGGTTTTAGTCCTCATACTATAAAAATGGCTTATATTTGAAAAAAGAGGTCACAATCGATACGTAACTTGTAAGCTGTATACTAAAGCTAAGGTTAAGACTAAAAGGAACAGTCACGAAATGTCAGTCAGAGATTTTCAAAAATTTTGAGTAGAAATAGTTCAGAAAAAAATATAAAGGTTTTGATATCGATTTCGATGTCACTCTTCGAAATGGTTCCTTGTAAGACATTTTTATTCATTTTTAAGCAAAATACGCCCTTGTCACCAATATCCAATTTAATTGTCAATACTTATACGAAATTTTATTAAAAATTATGAACAAATCCAACTTTCATCTATACCAAAGTCAATAACGATTAGGTCTTATTTTGACGATTTGTCAGTATTCAACATTGACGATATTAGACGCTTTTTCCTTGAGTTAAAACATGGAAATTGTTATAAGTTACTTTTTTTATCTATCAGAGAAACTATGTTCATCGACTATTTTGTTATACAATTTATATGGGCCTTTAAAGAAATTAAGCAACCATGCCAACTTATTCGAAATATAACTTTCACTTGGTGTAAGTTTTGAACAATTTTCTTATAACTTTCTCATTCTTAGTGGAGATGGATGAGCGCCTAATTGAAGAGTATTTACAGCAAATAAACCGAATGAAAATGAACATGGTGAAACAGCTTATTAATGGAACGATTGTAGATGACGATAAACTTGTGTGTTTATATAATGGCATGCTAAAACGTGATAATTGGCTACTAAACTTGAAAATTAAAAAATTTCGTATTCGTTCGGATTCGGATACTTTTAAATACGAAATCCAATTGAACGTCGAAGAAGCAAAAAGTAATAATTTTACCCATATTTCTCATGGAGGACGAAAACGAAAATAAAGTGAATCCAAAGTGGATGCAACTTGTTGCCTGATTTGCAATGAGAATTGAAACGATCGATCATTTCTTATAATGGGGCAATAGCGAAAAAAATTGAAAATTTCATATGAATGATATTCTCGAAATTAAACTTTTAGAATTTGATATTATGGTTTAACCAATACTCCAAAAATTCTATATTTAAAAAAAGAATGCTAATTATCTTAGTAACTTTTTTTGGTACTTATGCACATCCCACAAGGCTGAAAAAATGTCTTAGACTTTGGTTTATGATTAGGCTTAGGCCTTAGGCTAAGACCTTAGGCTAAAACCTTAGGCTGAGGCCTTAAGCTTAGGATTAGGCCTTATGCTTAGGATTAGGCCTTTGATAAGGCCTTAGGCTTAGCCTTGCGTTTGAAATTTTGAATTTGTGTACAAGCTCTTCGTTGTATTGTATTACACAAACTTTTTTGGATTGTTTGCGGAAAAATCGATTTTTGCATCAATCTTTTAAATTTTCACAGAATAAACATTGTAACAATTTAATATAGCTAAATGAGACGAACAAAATGACACCAAAATTATCCAATTTGAACATTGTTTTGGGTTATTGAAACGAAAACCCTGATTCATGTTTTCGTTTCAATAGCCCAAAACAATGTTTAAATTGGATAATTTTGGTGTCATTTTGTTCGACTCATTTAGCTATAAAAAATGCTACAATGTTCATTTTATGAAAATTTAAAAAGTTGATGTAAAAATCGATTTTTCGGCAAAAAATTCAAAAAAGTTTGTGTATTACAACGAAGAGCTTGTACAAAAATTCAAATTCCAAATGCAATTATCTCGAAAACTACAACGATTCAGAACATGCCGTAAAAATAAAAAATGCTTCATTTTTCATCATCTTTCCGAATATATCATTGTAAATCAGGCAACAGTTGCATTTCCTTTGGATTCACTTTTTTCGGTTTCGTCCGCCGTGTTTCGTTTTTGTTGATTTCGATACATTTTGATTTTATAAATTTTGATTTTTATAAATTTTGATCATATACCATTTTCCACCGTTTTTGGCTATGGCGAACATTTTCTGATAGTTTTTAGAAAAAGTTGAAAATTTGATTTTTTGGACCCCAAGGATGGATCCCCAAAAAATCTTCCGAATATTTCCATTAATATTTTCGACATCTACAGGGTGTTAAAAAACCGCCATTTTTTGGCGAAAATTTGTCAAAAAAGGGGGTATTTTTATGCGAGAAATCGATTGCGCACATCGAAAAAACCTTGAAAACGGCTTTCAGACCACGAAATATCTTTAACGGATTTAAACTCGATTTTGACGAATTTTTGAAATGTAGAAGCAATAAAAAACAACCTTTGTTTGATCAAGAATTTTTTATATATTCTTGTGTCGTGTTGCTTTAGTTGAATAAATGTTCTCGATGATTCTTTAACAAAATTAGATTCTAAGTAAGGTACTTTCCGGAGGAGGTCTTTTCTCGATAACAAAAGCGAATGAATTATCCTATCTACTTTTTACACGCTATTAGAACAATGATTTGAGAATGAACGCATACCTTTTATTTAATAACAACCCTTTTATATCTTAGAAAATCGCATGTTAAATGAAAAATTTTTTTACAACACTATAAAAGTAGCAACACTAAAGTCACAAGCAAGACAGTCATTCAAACATGGCTTTCAGACTTGTCTCCGCTATTATTGGTGGCATGTTTATGGTATTCGGAAGTCTTTCGTTGGCAATGAACATTTTTGTATTGTTCATTATTTGGAGGGGTGGACTTCTACAGAATAAACCCAATAATAGTAGCATTTATATCTTCGCATTCGCAAATATTTTGGGCAATTGTATTCAAATCGTTCTATTTTCATTATATTTAGGATTAATTTGTTTTCTGCAAGTAAGACATACATCGTCTTTTTTCTCGTTGAATATGATGGTCCTTTGGACCACGTAACGTTGAACCAACTTCTTTCGAATGGTTCTCGGGAGCCATAAATGATTTTTCGATGCGGTTTTTTATGTTTCAGAAAGCAATTCTGCACAACTTCTAAAAGATTTGACTAAAATTTGCAAACCTGAGAAAATGGGATTTTTTCAAAATGTTTTGAAAAAATCCCATTTTCTCGGGTTTCCTGCGCTTTTCATGGAACGAGAGTGGGTTCATTCAATTCCTCGTAAAAAATTACACCTAGGGGCCGAAGTTTATTTGGGGCGCTAAAAAGCTCAGGAAACACGAGAAAATTGCATTTTTTGAAACAATCCCATTTTCTGAAAAAAATGGACTCCTGAGTGTTTTAACGTGAACTTGGCTCAGTGCTAGTGCTCCCCGGATTCGAGTCTAATGGTCTCGGGTTCGAATCCCACCTGAGTCGATTTGATTTTGCCTTGTCAAAAATATTGACAAAGTGTCCAAAAAATTGACAAACACAAAATTTCAATATGATTTTGCTAAACCGCTTTTTTGCTCACCTTTAATCATTATTTGCACGAATTTGCCCAATTTATGAAAAAAAATTAGACACTTTGTCAATTATTTTTACAGATTTGTCATCCTTCTCCGAACCCTGGTTCACACCACCCAGGTTGTGTGTTATGGGGGGTGGTGTGGTCAGTGGTGTGGTCGGTGGTGTGGCACACCAGGGTGGTGTGGTGTGATAATACACCATACCGATAAGCAAAATTTTTCGTCGCCTCAATTTACACGAATTTTGGCATGTATGATCAGGTGTGGTCACACCCAGAGACCGAAAATGGGTACTAGATGGGCACTAGATAGGGGCAATAAGATTTGTCGGAAGTACTATAAAATTTTACCACACCAATGTTTACTATAAATTCTTATGTTAGTAATGTCTAATGAATCAGTAGTTTATTTTAAAATTGATTGCTATATACTAACCTTCTAAAAAATAGCACTATGGGCACTTGGGAAAAAACTTTCCGAACAACCCTGTACCACACCACACCGGTGTGCCACATCATGACTACACCACCCCACACCTCACCATACCATCACACCACACTACCCCACACCGCTAACCACACCACACGGTGTGGTGTGGAGTGACGTGGTTGGTGTGGTAATTCCCAACTCTGATTTTTAACCATAAAAAAGTCGTTTTCGCAAAGATTGCTGAAAAAATTTTTTTCACGAAGTGACCGGACCACCCTTTAAAGAATTCAAATTTTTTAAAAAGTTCCTCCCAAAAAATTATGTCCCAAATTCGTGAAAAGATCCCTTTGAAGCAAATTAATTTCTTTTTTTGGTTTTCTCTAAATATATTTTCCTTCTATTCATATACAAAATCCTTCCGACATCATAGTAGAGTTTATATTTAAAATAAATCACCATAAGCAGATGGATTTTTAAGGATTATTTATTTGGTGGAGGAATGAAAGGTTTTGGAAATAGTTTTCTTTCCTCCATTCAAATTGGTGCATGGTATCAAGATATGCAAATAACGGCTATAATCGCCATAAATCGGTATTATATTTTATTTATTACTAAATAATTCGCATCTACATTTTACAATTCTTACAGTATTAAAAGCACAAATAAAACAGAGATATTTCATGGACTAATCACGTCATTTATCGATTCGAATTCACGTCAGAGCCAGGGTACAGGATAGAGCATGCCAAAATCGTTGTGACGACATGCCAGAGTCCTATGTCATAGCCGTGCCAATTCATGCCAGAGCAAATTTCTTTGCCTGATTGGCGATATTGACAATCAGGTAACGAAATTTGCCCTGCATGAGGCTCTCGTATGTCATCGAAACGGTTTTAAAGACTCTGGCATACCCTAGACCAGGCCTCAATCATTAATGAATTTGTTAGAGTGGTTATTGAAACACTGATCTGTCGTTATAAAGTATCAAAAAGTTTGGTACTACTAAGGACTAGCGAGCCCACTTAACGTGATTTTTTTCAAAAAAATTTCTAGCTTTTTTTCTTTGGAAATGAGCTCTCTAGGAATAACTTTATGCGGTAAATCGATTGCGCGCATTGACAAAACATGAAACGAGTTTTTTTCGGAAAATGAGACGTATATACTCTCTAATCCCTAGTAGTACCAAAAGGTTAAATTTCATAACAACAGATCAATCGTTTCAATTATCATTCTGACGAATTCAGGCCCGACACTAGCTATCGTACCGAGTATGACAGGTACGACGTCAAGGGCGATAGGTTCCGAATGAGTGCGATTCAGTGCTATGAAACCTAGTGATGCAAGCAGGCGAAAAATGAAGAAATATTTTTTGATGAACATGTCATCAAAAAACATTTTTTAAATACTCGGTACAGCGAAAGTACGACGGAAAAACTTGTAAATTTCGGTACAACAAGTTCGACAGGTTTTACGACGAAGTGCGACAGGTTTCCGGATGAGTGCGATACGTTATACTAACGCAAGCAGGCGAGAACTACATAATGCAAAAAAAAGTTAAAATCCTTTTTAAACTCTCAGTACGACAACACGATGAGCGTCATACTTTTATCGTACTGAGGGTTTAGAAAAAGATTTTGGAAAACTTTTTTTGTATTATGTAGTTCTCGCCTGCTTGCGTTTAAAAACACATCGGAAAACCTGTCGCACTTTGTTGTACGAGATTTAGTCTGCCGACTGACGTGCTAGCTTCAGCTAGCGTCGGGCCTCATTGATGAATGTCTGAGAGGGGAGGGAAGGGGGTAGAGCATGATAGAGCCGTTAAAACCGTTGATGATTGCTCTAGCGGGAATTTAAATCGATAGATGCGTGATTGATCCCTTTAGCTTGTTCGATAATTGAAAAAACAGACATTTTAGACTAGTGGGAATCGTATTTAATAATGATAGAATTTTCTCGAGAACCGTGGTCAAAACACTTTCAATTATGGTTTTCTTTACTGGGTTCATGTTGGCTGCTCTTTCGAACGAATTTCTTTGTTGCAGGTAAAATATCGACTCTAATTACTTGATTAAATTGCTTTTTTAGAGCATATCTCAGTATTGAAGCTTATAATAATGCTTTTCCAGATAACGGTACAAATTTTATAGAAAATATTATTGATACGCCTCAAAACATTATATCTTCGTCGATTTCGATCTTATGTTACACGACTGTAAAAAAATTTTTCAATTTTTTTAAATGAGATTATAGATTTTCATTTATGTTAAAATACATAACAAAAACAAAAATATGACCATCTTGGTTGTCGATTCTAGGCGCAATAGAGAAATTCGCCTAGCATTCCAATTTGCGGCTCTATCTGCTTTTATTTTATGTAAGTAAAAAAATTCGAAAAATAATAATGTTCAATAACCTAATTTTTTTTATCTAGTCGCTTGGGTAAGCTTCCGGATCTATCCGTTAATAGTTCCGGCATCTTTTTATGAAATGAATTCAACAGTTACTATCGCGGTAATTATCCACTGTTCCGCAAATTCCATCATATTTTTAACTTTAAATAAAGAGGTATACAAGATTTTCTTATATTAAAAAGTAATCAAAATATTTTCTATTTTAAGATTAAAAGTTGCCGGAAACGCTTATCTAAAGATGGATGGTTTTGGAACAAAACCCACACTAGCACTATATATATTAACTATTAGTTAGCGTTGCCAGATTGCAACCTTTGGGTTGTGAAAAAGCAACCATGTTTTGCAACCCCGGTAATAGCCGGTTCTCTAGAATGCTCGGCATTACATTAGCTGTTAACAAAATTTTTATATGATAATTCGTGTAAAATTTGCATAAAAATAATAAATTTTATATTGAAAAATGGTCGCAAAAAAGAATTATAAGTTTCAACTCAGAGAACATATAAACTGTATTTTTATTAGGTTGGCTAATAAGTCGCTGCGGATTTTTGAAGCAAAATTTGTTTAATAAAAACAAATGATAATCAATCAAAATATTCTCCATTATTATCGATAATCTTTGCCAATTTTGTGGGTAAACTATTAATGCCTCTTCTATAGAAAATATGAGACATAGAGTCAAAATAATTCTGGAGTCAATTTTTGGCTTCTTCATTTGGATCGAACCGTACATCGTCAAGAGAAGCTTGTAAGCCCCTGAATAAATGATAGACAGATGGTGCGAGGTCCGGCGAATAAGGAGAATGGGGGAGGACCTCCCACCCAAGTTCATTAAGCTTGGCTTTGGTCAATTCTCCGACATGTGGACTAGTTTTGTCATGTTGAAGGATGATCTTGTTCTTGTCAGGTCTCTTTTACGCACTGCTTCAGCCACGCAGTCGAGTTGCCGGCTACAATAGGTCATAGTGACGTGTACATTCTAATCTAGTAACTCCCAGTAGATGGGCCCTTCTCTATCCCACCACACAGAAAGCATTCTTTTTTTAGGGTCAAATCGGGCATTGGTTTTCTACTGTACCATGACCAACTCCGAGTTGCTTTGCCAATTCGCGTGTTGTTTGCCTATTGTCTTCTTTAAGAAGAATGATTAAAGCTTCATTCAGCTTAATAGGCTTTCCAGAGCGTGGTTGGTCTTTGAGGCTAATATCTCCGTCTCGAAAGCGTTTGTACCAAACCTGACAAGTGCGCTCTGAAGTTGACTCATCACCATACACAGAATTAATTTTAAATTTTCATATCGATTACAAGATTTTTTTAAATTGAATATTTATAAAAATAATGAGTCGAAAAAATACATAAGGTATAAAAGCTACAACAACTGCTGTTAAAAATATCGATGAAAAAATAATTTCTTCAGTTCTTCTAGACCTCATTTATAAATCTTACACCATCTAAAGGACGCATTTACAGGGTGTATAAAAAAACAGGAATTTGGGCAATTTTTTTATGTTTTTTTATCCAAAAATTTTTTCAAAAATGGTTAAGGCTAATTTATGCGGGGAATCAATTGAGCGCATTCCCGAAGCGCGAAAACGCTTCCCTGATTCAGTGAATCTGGGTGTGTATATTGAAGTGATGACCAATTTTTGTTATAATACATCAAATTTTCTTTCATTCAGGATCAGTAAAGCGTCGAAAAACTTGAAAAAATAGCCCAAATTCCGGTTTTTATACACCCTATAAAAACATTCGGGAAATCCGAATTTGACATTTTCAAAGCGAAAAAACACTATCTGACCCAGGGATGGCCTGTATATTTAAGCAAAAAGTCGTAAAAATGCGAATTTTGCGACTTTTCGCTTCAATACACATGCCTTTCTGAATCAGGGAAGCGCTTTTTATTTCGAAAATGTCAAATTCGGATTCTCTGTATGTTTGTACTCCTAGAGGGTCATTGCCAGAAAAAAATTGAAATTTTTTCACTTGGGTGCCCCCCATTGTGTAGTAGCTCCAAGTTTTTTTAGAGAGACATTACGAACGCTTTCAAACTTATTTTGATATAGAAGAGATTATGTTTTTATAAATTTAATTTCGAAATTTACCTTATTTCCACACACTCTGCAAAATGATCATAAATATTAGGTTCAGGAGCTTTCTTTAACTTTTAATTCAAAATGAAAGAACCCACGATCCGAGCACGTTATTTTATGCAATACGAATTTAAATATGGAACACATCCTATGGACGCCTTGACAAAAGTTAATCGGATATTGGATGAAGACGAAAAAATCGACATTACAACTTGTCGACATTGGTTTCGACGATTTCGAATGGGTAATCAGTTGGTAGAAAACGAACCCAAGTATGTTGATTACTCATTTAAAATTGGCTGTAGTCATTTCATCAACTGAATACTTCATCGGCCAAGGATACTTCATTGACCAAGGATACTTCATTGACCAGACACTTTATTGACTGGATACTTCATCGGATATGGACAGTTCATCGACCAGAAACAGTATTAAAAAATTCAAAAAATGGCGTCTAACGTTAAAATTCGATTTGCATAAGATTAAAGAATTAAAATTCAATTACGTTTTGATCGATGAATTGTCCATGGTAATGAACTGTCCATAGTCGATGAAGTGTCCAGTCGATGAAATGTTCATGGTCGATGACACTTCATCAACTATGGACAATTCATCTATCATGGACACTTCATCGACCAGATAAAAAGTAAATGAATTTTTAATTTTTTTAATCTTATACAAATCGGATTCTAACGTTAAACTCCATTTTTTGAGTTTTTTAATAATTTTTGTCTGTCGATGAAATGTCCATGGTCGATGAACTGTCCGGTTGATGAAGTGTCCTTGGTCGATGATTGTTCAGATGATGAAATCTACATCATTAAAATTATCACTAAATCTAATCTTAAAAATTTAGCCCTAAACTATATTGGAAAAGTAAACTGCGAAATGAAGTCTTCTATGATATCTTTTTATTTTTGGATCGTGTAGATCTGGGAAAATGTCAACTATTGAATAATCACTTCAATACCATAATTATTGCCGGTCGTGATGTTTTACCAGTTCAAACTATACAGCAGATGAGAATTGAAAAAGATAATGAAATTCATAAATTTCATATGGAATCCGAAGATTATAAAGGTTCTTATGGCCAACAAAGTTTAGACAATCCCTTCATACGTTCGTTGAAGAATTGTATAATTCGAAATCTACAAATAGATATCGAAGGAACGCTATTGATGGAACGTCTGTTTGATATAATGGGAGAACCATTGAAAAGTATTAAATGTCATATTTCGGCTTTCAATTACAGAAATCCAGTCAAATTAATCGAAACATACAGTAACTTTTTTAAGAGACCATCTATAAATTACGTCGAAAATAGGGAGAGGGAGCAGTGACATAGTCAGGCCGATCCCCATGAATGCATGCATTAACAAGCAGGGTGGTACAGTAGGGGTGCCATGTTCGCTTATTTCTAATCATTTTTGTTTATTTTTTAACTGAAATGATTATTCAAAAAAACGGTTTCTACCAAAGGGTACAACCATAAAGGAAAAACCAAAGAGTTTAGTCTAGTGTAAAACCCTAAAATTTTGAAATTAAAAGGAAAAAATTCCACCACTTTTGGTAGTAAGTCATATATGGCGAACAATTTGCGAAAGGTTTCGATTTCGATACCAAACTTCGAAATGGTTCCTTGTACGACATTTTTATTCATTTTTAAGCAAAATATGTCCTTGCTACCAACATCCAATTTAATTGTCGAGATTTCTTACTATATTATATTAAAAATTATGAACAACTCCAACTTTCACCTATGCCAAAGACAATAACGATTAGCTCTGATTATTACGATAAGTCAACATTCAACGTTGACAATATTAGACGCTTTTTCCTTGGGTTAAAACATGCAAATTGTTATAACTTCATTTTTTTATCTATCAGAGAAACTTTGATTGACTGTTTTGTCATACCATTTATATGGGCCTTTAAAGAAATTGAGCAACCATGCCAACTTATTCGAAATATAACTTTCAATTGGTGTAAGTTTTAAAAAATTTTCTTAAAATTATCTCATTCTTAGTGGAGAGCGGTGAGCACCTATTTGAAGAGTATTTACAGCGAATAAGCCAAATGAAAATGAAAATGGTGCAACAGTTTATTAATGAAACCATCGATGACAATGACGATAAACGTGATTGCATATATAATGGCATGCTAAAACGTGATAATTGGCTACTAAACTTGGAAATTAAACTAATTTGTTTTCGTCGTTCTGATATTGTTAGTTACAATGTCCAATTGAACGTCGAAGAAGCAAAAAGTTAATAATTTTATCCATATTTCCTATGGAAGACGAAACGAAAATAAAGTGAATCCAAAGTGGATGCAAATTGTTGCCTGATTTGCAATGAGAATTGCAAATCATCGATTATTTCTTATAATGACAAATTGCGAAAAGGCGCAAAAATCGAAATTTCACTTTTGAATGATCTTCTCGAAATTAAAGTTTAATTTCAAGGAGATCATTCAAAAAGAAATTTTCGATTTTTCACTTTTATCTCAATTTTTACTATAAAAAATGATTAATCATTTCAATACTCATTGCAAATCAGGTAACAAGTTGCATTCCCTTTATTCACCTTTTCGGTTTCGTCGGCCGTATTTCGTTTTTGTTGATTTTGATGTCGATATTCCATAGAATGGTTCTAAGATAACCCAATCACCATTGGAACGTATTTTTTAAAACAATTTTTGAGTGATTATTAAACCATATAACATGGTTTCTTTTAAAAAAGCATTATTTTAAGCATCAAATCATAAAAATGCCTATTAAAAATGAGAAATTTTAGAAATCAATTTATAGGCTCTGACTTTCAACAGTTGTTATTGTATAAAGAGAATCATTTATAGGATTTATTTTGTTCCATTTTATAATCAAATATTTTGCATAGTTCAATAAAGTTATTTGAAAAAATTACGGAAAATGCAACTTGTGGCGCTTTTTTTATGAAAAAGTTTGATCTCAACACACCAAGTTTTTTTAGAGAGACATTACGAACGCATTCAAACTTATTTTGATATCGAAGGGATTATTTTTTATAAACTTTATTTCGAAATTAATAAAAACTTATTCAACATTTTTTTAATGAGTGAAAGTTTTCACAAGGAGAGTCATTTTTTAATGAAACTTTTTCGAATGGTAGAAATTGTTCTTTCCTCCTTCAAATTTCCTTTACCAACTTATACCCCCATTTTTGGGGTTGCTGAGCAAGAATTAGGTTGGTTGCAAAGATAACGACAAAAAATTTTTTTTATTGGGCCCTCCATTGATATAGTTTTCGAGCCTTATAAGCCTTAAGGTCAGGGTTCGAATCATCTTGAGGTCTTATTGTTTTTGCCATTACTTTTTTCTATTTTTTTGCAAAAAACATGTTCCTGTTGCCAGTTGCAGCTAACTCGAAAAAAACCTGCTTTTTCCGAACCATTTCCACTCGAAATTTTGAAATTCTTGAAAACTTCGTGACTGTTCCTTGTAAGGATAAGGCTACGGCTAAGCCTAACTATAAGCTTAAGATAAAACCTAAGCCTATAGGAAAAAAAGCTATGATCATTTTTAGACAATGCTATGAGATCTTGCGATATGGTAGTTTTAAAAATGGTCATAACTTTTTTTCTGAAATATTATGCTATTTATTTTATGTTTGCAATATGTAGGTTTTCGGGGTCGAGGAATCTTTCTAGCTATGTTTCGAGTTGTAAAATCTGAAAATAACAAAGTGATATCTTGCGATACTATACATGACTAAGGTCTTGGCCTAAGCCTCGCCAAACTTTAATTTACGAAAGGTTTCGATATTGATTTCGATGTCACACTTCGAAATGGTTCCTTGTAAGACATTTTTATTCATTTTTAAGCAAAATACGTCTTTGCTTCCAAGATCAAATTTAATTGTCAAGACTTCTTACGATATTGTATTAAAAATTATGAACAACTCCAACTTTCACCTATGCCAAAGACAATAAAAATTAGGTCTTCTTGTGACGATATATCAGCATTCAACATTGACGATATTAGACGCTTTTTCCTTGGGTTAAAACATGGAAATTGTTATAAGTTAATTATTATATCTATCAGAGAAACTATGTTCATCGACTATTTTGTCATACAATTTATATGGGCCTTTAAAGAAATTAAGCAACCATGCCAACTTATTCGAAATATAACTCTCACTTTGTGTAAGTTTTGAAAAATTTTCTTAAAATTCTCTCATTCTTAGATATAAATGAGCGACTATTTGAAGAGTGTTTACAGCGAATAAATCGAACAGAAATGAATATGGTGCAACAGCTTATGAATGACACGATTGTCGATGACGATAAACTTGTGTGCATATATAATGGCATGTTCACGTTAAGTGGGCTCGCTAATCCTCATTAGTACCAAAAATTTCGATGTTGTACTTTATCCCAATTTTTATTATAGTAAATGGTTAATCATTTCAATATTCATTGCAAATTAGGCAACAAGTTGCATTCCCTAGGGATTCACTTTTTTCGGTTTCGTCCTCCGTATTTCGTTTTTGTTGATTTTGATGTCGATATTCCATAGAATGGTTCTAAGATAACCCGATCACCATTGGAACGTATTTTTTAAAACAATTTTTGAGTGATTATTAAACCATATAACATGGTTTCTTTTAAAAAAGCATTATTTTAAGCATCAAATCATAAAAATGTCTATTAAAAATGAGAAATTTTAGAAATCAATTTATAGGCTCTGACTTTCAACAGTTGTTATTGTATAAAGAGAATCATTTATAGGATTTATTTTGTCCCATTTTATAATCAAATATTTTGCATAGTTCAATAAGTTATTTGAAGAAATTACGGGAAATGCAACTTGTGGCGCTTTTTTATAAAAAATTGATCTCAAAACACCAAAATTCGGCGTCTTATAGACTAGTTCTCTGTTTTTAACCCGATAAAACCTGTTTGTCACCGTGACATATACTAAAATATTTTAAAAACCTGCAGTGTCCAGTCGATGAAATGTTCATGGTCGATGACACTGCAGATTTTTTATTACCAAAAAATTTCTTTATATTTTATTGTATAATACAGAGAAGAAACCGTTTCGAAAAATTTGTTCTATGAATAAATCGATGACGAGCTCAAAGATGGCTTACACATAACGGGATGGAACGATCGTTCAAACAACATAAAAAACGGGATAAACAATAACGGATGACAAGAACTGGAGTCAAGAACAGGCCGACAAGAACGAGACGATTTTAGATCACGAGTCCTCAAAGAATTTAAAAAAACGCTTCCCTGATCCTGATTCAGTGAATCGAAGTGTGTATATTGAAGCGATGACCAATTTTTGCTATAATACATCAATTTTTCTTTCATTCAGGATCAGGGAAGCGTTTTCAAGCCTCAGGAATGCGTGTTATCGATTCTCCGCATAAAATTAGCTCTAATAGGGTTATTTTTGAAAATTTTTTTCGGAAAAACATGAAAAAATCGCCCAAATTCCGGTTTTTTATACACCCTGTAATTATAAAATCTAGGCCTTATAAACGAAATTAAATAACTTTTACTGAAGGCATTTATCGTTTATTAAATTTTTTCCATGCTGAAAAATCATTCGGACATTCTATTTTTTTCATTTTTAGCCTAAATTTTAAGATTTTTTACAATCGTTGCTATGAAAAAATTAAAATTTCTAGAAATAAAATTTTTTTGACATTTTTAACCTAATAAAACACTTTTTTGAAGAATATAATACTAGAGTTTTTGGAACTATTACAATAGGGAGTGGACCACCCACATGAAAAAATTTTGAAAATTTTATTCTGGAAATGATCCCTTTAGGGATAAAAACATGTGGGGAATCCGAATTTGACATTTTCAAAGCGAAAAAGTACTTCCCTGATACAGGGATGGACTGTATATTTAAGCGTAAAGTCGTAAACATGCGATTTTTCGCTTCAACTCACAGGCTTTCCTTGAATCAAAGAAGCGTTTTTTTGCTTCGAAAATGTCAAATTCGAATTTGCCACATGTTTTTACCGCTAGAGGGATCATTTCCAGAAATAAATTTTTTGAAAATTTTTTCACTTGGGTGGTCCCTCCCCTAATGTGTAGTAGCTCCAAGTTTTTTTAGAGAGACATTACGAACGCTTTCAAACTTATTTTGATATAGAAGAGATTATGTTTTTATAAATTTAATTTCGAAATTTACCTTATTTCCACACACTCTGCAAAATGATCATAAATATTAGGTTCAGGAGCTTTCTTTAACTTTTAATTCAAAATGAAAGAACCCACGATCCGAGCACGTTATTTTATGCAATACGAATTTAAACGTAGAACACATCCTGTGGACGCCTTGTCAAAAATTAAGTGGATATTGGATAAAGACGAAAAAATCGACATTACAACTTGTCGACATTGGTTTCGACGATTTCGAATGGGTAATCAATCGGTAGAAAACGAACCCAAGTATGTTGATTACTCATTTAAAATTGGCTGTAGTCATTTCAACTGAATACTCCATCGACCAGGACACTTCATCGACCAGACACTTTATTGACCGGACATTTCATCAGCTATGCTATGGACAGCAGGGTTGGGAAATAGAATTATCCGGATTTATTGGATAAATCCGTTTCCCTGGATTTCCAGGAATTACTTGGTTTGAAAATTTTCCCTCCCTCAAACTTGCAGTGACAAAGCAGCGGCTTTGTGGCCACAAGGTCGTGGGTTCGAATCCCTCTTGGAACCAATTTAGAACCAAATTAGCTCCAAGCGGGATTCGAACCCTCTTGTGAACACAAAGTCGCTGCTTTGTCACTGCACCATCGAGGCAAGTTTGAGGAAGGGAAAAATTTCAAACCAAGTAATATTGACCAGACAAACAGTATTTAAAAAATTTTTAAAATGGTTGAGTTGTCCATGGTTGATGAAGTGTCCAGTCGATGAGTTCATGGTCGATGACACTTCATCAACTATGAACAGTTTATCATGAACACTTCATCGACCAGACAAAAAGTAAATGAATTTTTAATTTTTTTAATTTTATACAAATCGGATTTTAACTTTAAACGCTATTTTTTGAATTTTTTAATAATTTTTGTCTGGTTGATGAAGTATCCATGGTCGATGAACTGTCCGGTCGATGAAGTGTCCTTGGTCGATAATTGTTCAGCATGACCTACAGCCTTAAAATGATCAATAAATCTAATTTTAAAATTTAGCCCTAGACTATATTGGAAAAGTAAACCGCCAAATGAAGTCTTCTATGATATCTTTTTATTTTTGGATCGTGTAGATCTGGGAAAATGTCAACTATTGAATAATGACTTCAATACCATAATTATTGCTGGTCGTGATTTTTTACCAGTTCAAACTATACAACAGATGAGAATTGTAAAAGATAATGAAATTCATAAATGTTATATGGAATCCGAAGATTATAAAAGTTCTTATGGCCNATCTTTTTATTTTTGGATCGTGTAGATCTGGGAAAATGTCAACTATTGAATAATCACTTCAATACCATAATTATTGCTGGTCGTGATTTTTTACCAGTTCAAATTATACAACAGATGAGAATTGTAAAAGATAATGAAATTCATAAATGTTATATGGAATCCGAAGATTATAAAAGTTCTTATGGCCAACAAAGTTTAGACAATCCCTTCATACAGTCGTTGAAGAATTGCATAATTCGAGATCTACAAATGGTTATCAAAGAAACGCTATTGTTGGAACGTCTGTTTGATATAATGGGAGAACCATTGAAAAGTATTAAATGTGATATTTCGACTTACAATAACATAAAGCCAGCCAAATTAATCGAAACATACAGTAACTTTTTTAATAGACTATCTATAAATTATGTCCAAAATAGGGGGAGGGAGCATGACATAGCCAGGCCGATCCTCATGGATACATACATTAAAGGACCAGTCCAGTAATTTACAATCATATGAAAAAATGATATATTCGGAAAGATTATGGAAAATAGAGCATTTTTTTGCAGCATATTCTGAATTGTTGTAGTTTTCAAGATAATTGCGTTTGAATTTTTGAATTTGTATACGCTCTTCGTTGTAATACACAAACTTTTTTGAATTTTTTGCGGAAAAATCGATTTTTGCATCAATCTTTTAAATTTTTATAAAATGAACATTGTGCAATTTTTTATAGCTAAATGAGACGAGCAAAATGGCACCAAAATTATCCAATTTGAACATTGTTTTGGTTATTGAAACGAAAATTCTGATTCATGTTTTCGTTTAACCCAAAACAATGTTCAAATTTGATAATTTTGGTGTTATTTTGTTCGTCTCATTTTCTATAAAAAATTGCACAATGTTCATTTTATGAAAATTTAAAAAATTGATGCAAAAATCGATTTTTTCACAAAAATTCAAAAAAGTTTGTGTATTACAACGAAGAGCTTGTAACAAATTCAAAATTTCAAACGCAATTATCTCGAAAACTACAACGATTCAGAACATGCCGTAAAAACAAAAAATGCTCCACTTTTTATGATCTTTCCGAATATATCATTTTTTCATATGATTGTAACTTACTGGACTGGTCCTTTAACAAGCAGGGAATTATTACTTTCTTTAAAAATCGACCCATTTGAGGGTATAGGGAAAGTAGCTCATGCAGGAAAAATTCTATCACTTTTGATAGGAAGCTATATATTGCGAATAATTTGTGAAAGGTTTCTTACTTTGAAATGGTTTCTTGTTAGATATTTTTATTCACACTTGCACAACCATATGTACAAAAAATTTTCAAAAGTGCGCGACCCCCCCCCCCCAAAAGAGCCTGACAAAATTTTATTGAATCATGCAAATTTATGTTTCCAAAGAATTTCTTTTGTTGAAACGATTGACTAAATGTTAAAAATCAATAAATGATTTTTTTTTTCTCTTTAATTACCCGTGCGAACTTTACATGCACCTCGCGCGACCTACCCCCAGCGTCGTAATTTTGGTCCAGATTTGGGGAGGGAGGGGGGGGGGAGTTTTTCGAAAAAAGAAAAAATTTTTTTGCCTTGGTCCCCACTTTGGTTTTTTTTCGAAAATTTTTCAAAATTTTGGGCAAAAACATAAGGGGGGACCAAGGTGATTTTTTTCGAAAATCACAAATTTTTGATAAAAATTATCATGGGCAGTGGCGTAGCCAGAAAAAAATTTCGGGGGGCCCAACTTGGAAAAAAATTTTTTTGCCTTGGTCCCCCCTTATGTTTCTTTCGAAAAATTTCCAAAAATTTGGGCAAAAACATAAGGGGAGATCAAGACAATTTCCTCCCCCACCAAGACAAAATTTTCGCGCCGATAGGCGCGAAAATTTTTTGCTGAAAAACAGTAATTTTTAAGCGGAAAACGCTCAGAAAATTTTGTTGAAATCCTTGAGTCAATACAAAAACCAGCGCCGCAGACAAATTTTTTTTGAAAAATGCTTGTTTATATGCTGAAAATGCTCAGAAAATGAACAACTTTTAGTTTAAAAAGTTTCAATTTTGGGGATGTTTTGTTGAAAAATGGAAAAATTTGGTGAAAAACTTTAGTCGAAGTAAAATCCAGCGCCGCAGGCGAAAATTTTTTTGCATAATGCATGTTTATTAGCTGAAAATGCTCAGAAAATTGCTATTTTTTAATGAAAAAATGTTAAATTTTTTTGTTGAAAATTGTAATTTTGAACAATTTTGGTGAGATCCTTTAGTTTTAAAAAATCAGCGCCGCAGGCAAAAAATTTTTTTGAAAAACGCTGTTTTTATGCCGAAAATGCTAAAAAAAATTAAGATTTTTGACGAAAAAATCTTGAATTTTGATTAAAAAATGGAAAATTTTGGTCATTTTTAGTGAAAATTTGGTCATTTTTTATGAAAAATCATAATGGGGTACCATTAGGATTTTTGGAAAAATTTTGAAAATTTTTGGGCAAAAACATAAGGGGGATCATTAGGAAAATTTTTTCATTTGTCCAGGTTTGGGGGGAAGGTTCCCCCCCCCCCCATAATTACGACGCTGCCTACCCCTCTACCCTGAACAACCTCTTACGCCTCTTCCTTCGCGACCCCTTACCTCCCTTGCGCGACCTCTCCCCTTCACCCCTGCGCGACCCCCCTCACCCCCATGTACGACCCAATACGGGGGTTGTGCAAGTGTGTTTTTATTCATTTTTAAGCAAAATATGTCCGTGCTACCAACATCGAATTTAATTGTCAAGACTTCTTACTATATTATATTAAAAATTATGAACAACTCCAACTTTCACCTATGCCAAAGACATTAACGATTAGGTCTGTTTATAGTTATATGTCAGCATTCAACGTTGACGATATTAGACGCTTTTTCCTTGGGTTAAAATATGCAAATTATAAGTTAATTCTTTTATTTGGAACAGAAACTAGGTTGATCGACTATTTTGTCATACCATTTATATGGGCCTTTAAAGAAATTGAGCAACCATGTCAACTTATTCGAAATATAGCTTTCAATTGGTGTAAGTTTTAAAAAATTTTCTTAAAATTTTCTCATTCTTAGTGGAGAGTGATGAGCGCCTATTTGAAGAGTATTTACAGCGAATAAGCCAAATGAAAATGAACATGGTGCAACAGTTTATTAATGAAACCATCGATGACAATGACGATAAACGTGATTGCATATATAATGGCATGCTAAAACGTGATAATTGGCTACTAAACTTTAAAATTAAAAAAATTTGTTTTCGTAATTCTGATATTAGTTACAAAGTCCAATTGAACGTTGAAGAAGCAAAAAGTCAATAATTTTATCCATATTTCCAAGAGACGAAACGAAAATAAAGTGAATCCAAAATGGATGCAACTATTTGCCTGATTTGCAATGAGAATTGCAAAAACACCTATTTCTTTCAAAAGTGCGATTTTTTGGTTTTTTCCCTGAATCAGGGCCAAGGAAGCGTTTTCACGATTCTGGAATGCGCGATTCCCCGCCTAGAAAAACCTAAGAATCGACGGTTTTCTCATAAAAATCCGAAAATGTTTGATTTTCGCTTCAATACACCGATTCCTTCCTTGAATCAGAGTCAAAGAAGCGTTTTCAAGGTTCGGGAATGCGCGCAATCGATTTCCCGCATAAAATTACCCCTAGAGGGTCACTTGTTAAAAAATTTTTTAAATTTTCTATTCCGGACCTGTTTTGGACTTTCCCCTTAGTGCTATTTTTGGATGGGGTTGCATGGAAAGATGGTCAGCGAAAAATATGAGATCATATGTTTGGCCAAAAGCAACTGAATATCGATCATTTCTTATAATGGCAAATTGCGAAATGGCGCAAAAATTGAAAATTTCACTTTTGAATGATCTCCTCGAAATTAAAGTTTAATTTCAAGGAGATCATTCAAAAAGAAATTTTCGATTTTTGCACTTTATCTCAATTTTTATTATAAAAAATGATTAAGAGACGATATCTCGAAAGTTCGAACCTAGTGTTAAACGGCTTGGCTGCCATCCAAATTGAATTTATTTAGTAAGATTAACGTATGAGAAAGTTTTTAAAAGCCATTTCAAGTCAATCCGAGGAATCCCTTCAGAGAAAACCATGTCCAAAGCCCAATACCATCGGTTTTACGTGTATTTTTTGAATTTTCTAACCTGTCTAACACACCCTAGATAATTTTTTTCGGCCAAAATTTCTATCTGGCCGATGTATTCCAATATGGAGAACATTTCTAGTATAGTTTCAAAAAAATCTGAGAAATTTCGATTTTTGAGCCTTTTTTTCATGGTGGCCGTAGTAGAGGGTCGAAAAAAACATTTTTCTCGGATTTTTTCAAAACCACACTAGAAATGCTCCATATTGGAATNAATGACTTTTAAAAACTTTCCCATGCGTGAATCTCACTAAATAAATTCAATTTGGATGGCAGCCGAGCTTTTTAAACTACGTCCACTTAGACTCGAACCTTCAAGATATCGTCTCTTAATCATTTCAATTGCAAATCAGGCAACAAGTTGCATTCCCTTTGGAATCATGTCCGCCGTGTTTCTACATATTTTTGTTGATTTTTATGTAGGGATGTTACATTGCCACGAAAACGTGGCATTCGCCACGGTTTTGGACTTCTTGCCACGCTGCCACGTTTTTGGATTTTTGCTCCGTTGTTGGGCGTTTTTTAAAGAAAAGATCAAGTTCATTAGGACCGATAATTTCAATAAATTTTGATAAAAAAATTTGATTTTTGAAAAAAATTCAAATTTTGGTCAAAAATTCGATTTTTGAGCAAAAATTTCGATTTTCAACAAAAAATGCCACGTTTTGGTATGATGTTTGCTACTTTTTTTATTTTGGCATGTAACATCCCTATTTTTTATGTGAATATTCTATAGAATGGTTCTAAAATAATCCAATGACCATTGTAGCGTATTTTTAAAAACAATTTTTGAATGATTATTAAACCATATAACATGGTTTCTTTTAAAAAAGCATTATTTTAAGCCATCAAATCATATAGAAATCAATTATTGGTTCTGACTTTAACAATTGTTACAGCATAAAAAGAATCATTTATAAGATTTTATTTTATAATCAAATATTTTGCATAGTTCAATAAAGTTATTTGAAGAAACTTCTGCATAACACTCACTATAAACGTCGAAAAATGGCGTTTTTATGAAGAAGTTTGATCTCAAAACACTACAATTCGGCGTCTTATAGACTAGTCCTCTGTTTTTAACCCGGTAAGACCCGTTGTGCCACCGGTGACATATGACTAAAAAATAAAAATCTGTATAGGAAATTTGCTAATTTTTTATTACCAAAAAATTTCTTATATTTTATTATATAATACAGAGAAAAAACTGTTTCGAAAAATTTTTTTCTATGAATAATTTCTATCAATAGTTTTAAGAGACGGTGTCGAAGTTCGAGGCGACAAGCCTTTAAAGCTTAGAGCTCGCTTCATAACATCGCTAATATTTAAAAAGGTGACGAGAAAACATTTTTTAAAAAGTAAAAATCGAGAAACTTCGATTTTTGAGGTACTCATTTCTACTTACAAGGGACCGGTCAGAAGTGACGTATCAGTTTCCCGATGAAACATATACCATCTTGTAGAGCATACCCGAGTTTATTTTTGAACTGATCGATTTAGCTGCGGACGGCGTAATATGAGAGAGTTATAGTCGATTTTATTTTCCTATGCGTCTCATGTTTGTACGTAAGTCCATTTGGACATATCTAACTTACCTGCAAGAATGGTCTAGTGGGTAAGATCATATCTAATGCCTTAGTGATATCTTTTTCATTCGCGGGTTCAATTCCGCTTGGAGGCGTTCTTTTTTTGCATATCGTTAAAAATCGTCTAAAAAATTTCTTTATTTTAGTAATTTTAGTTTTTCTTTTTTTTAAATAACAATAGCCTAAAACTTAAATTTTAATCTTTAAATATTTTAAATCAAAACAATTTATTAATAAACAACAACAACCAAAACAAAATAAATTAACTATCACAAAGGTGATGATAAACAAAGAAATGATCGAAGCAAAGGGTGAATTCACAATGCGAACATCGTAGAAATGAGAGATTTATGCAATTAGGACGTTCGCAATAATCAGAGATGTATCCAAAACAATATTGGCTAGGAGTTAGAAAACCTTCATCTCTATCTTCTACATATCCGGATTTGACCCAAGAGTATTTTATCAGCGGCTTATATCTGGGTGCACCCATCTGGTGATGGACCAGACTCATTAGCTTGAAGACATTTTCTCGTTGAAACAATTTGACGCCGAATTCATCGATCAGTACGCGATCGGATATTTTTCGTACCAAATCCTTGAAATATCGAAAATATCCAACATCCAAAGGTTGATGCTTTCCGGTCACATGGGCTGGAATCTGCTTAATCTCCAAAACTTTTTCATCGGGTTTTACACGATTTATGGCTTCCCTGTTGTTCCAAGAACTCCAAGAATCGACCAACAATAAGGAACGTACCGGCGCTTCTTTGAAAAATACATTTTTGAAAAATTCCATCATATGTTCTTTAGTCATCATGGAAGATGTATGGGGTATTGCATAAATATTCTTCGGCTAAAAATGCTTTCTTTTAAATATTCCTTGACTCGACACTTACGAAAACCGTATCCTTGGGGAATTTTCCTTTCGGTTCTTTTAATACCAAAAATAACATGGGAAACAACTCTCCATCTAGGGAGATAGTAGGCATGACGGTGTAAGAGTGAGTAGTTGCGTCAACCGAATCCACTATCGCTTCTACTTTTTTTACACCTTTGAATGCGAGTGTTCTCCCACTATGCAAAGCTTTCTATAAAAGCATAAGCATCAAGAATTTATTTAACAAACTACCTTAAAACCAGATTGGTCGCAATTAAAGATTTCAGAACGAGCAAATCTTTCTTCTTTTATGAAATCTTTGACGTTGGACACAAATTCTCGGCCTGATTCTTTAATCGCGGCCGCATCGATACGTTGCTTTTTCGTAACATATTTTGTTACTTTCCGTAGGACAATTCGATTTTTGCGCTTAAACCGAGTAATCCAGCTATCCGAAGCTTTGAAGCCTTTAAGAGGAGACTCTAATTCGCGATTCGCCTTTAAAAGAAACAGAAAGTTTACAAGTAAACGTGAGAAAATCTCGTTTACCTGTAAAGCCCATCGTTTTAAATCCATGTCGTGAATCAGAAATCCTTCATCAAATTTTTTTGAAAAGCGTTGGAAAACTTTGGCGGAAATATGCGCTGCTTTTGAAATATGGGACTCTTCTCGGTTTCGCCTTTCAAATCTAACATGTCACATTATTTGACAGAACCACCCCCTCTATAGTCCTTTTTTTGTCAAAGATTTTTTTCTTCTACAAAATTTTTCCAATTGAATCAGAAATTAAAAGAAGAATTGTTTATTGAAACGAAAAAATTTAAATTCTTTGAGAGAATTGTAAAAATTCTGATATAGTTTGTAGTTCTTATTTAGAGATTAAAAAATTCTTTCAAAGAATTTAAATTTTTTTCGTTTCAATAAACAATTCTTCTATTAATTCCTGATTCAATCGGAAAAATTTTATAGAAGAAAAAAATCTTTGACAAAAAAGGGATTATAAAGAACCAACCTTAACAATATATTGTCGATTTGGTCCCTATCCTTTATCCAACGAAACTTCCCATTCATAGATGAAACTGATCTTGTTCCACCAGGCCCATTGCGATAAAATGATAATGCAGCTTGAATTTGTTTTTGTGAAATAGTCTGTTCTTTCCGCCACTTTTTAGCCGGTAGTTCAAAGTCCGGGTCATTCTCTTCCCAATCATCTTGGCTGTGTGCGTCGGAAAAACTTTCATCGTAATCAGAATTCGACTCATAGGTAAAAGCTTCCGGGTCTTGGAATTCATCAAGCACTAGGCTCTAAATATATACAATGGTCATTTGTGGAATTCGAATGATTACCTCTTCGAATTCGATGTTCAACTCTTCATCAGATTCAGTTAAGTGACTCTGTATTTGGAAAATCAACCGTTCGGCTAAATTCCGTTCTTCTGCCGTAATTTCTGTTTCTGGATGAAATCTGAAGTGACTTTCAATTAATTTCACAATATTACGCGGATTTAATCCCATAGCTGAAAATTTAGCGGTAATCAAGGAAATAAAATTTATATAAAATAAATCAACTACTTTGTTAAAATTTATATGCAAAAAAAGAAAAAAATGCAAAAACAGAACGCCTTCAAGCGGAATTGAACCCGCGAATGAAAAAGATATCACTAAGGCATTAGATATGATCTTACCCACTAGACCATTCTTGCAGGTAAGTTAGATATGTCCAAATGGACTTACGTACAAACATGAGACGCATAGGAAAATAAAATCGACTATAACTCTCTCATATTACGCCGTCCGCAGCTAAATCGATCAGTTCAAAAATAAACTCGGGTATGCTCTACAAGATGGTATATGTTTCATCGGGAAACTGATACGTCACTTCTGACCGGTCCCTTGTTAGTAGTAGAAATGAGTTCGAAAAAATTTTCTCGGTTTTTTTCGAAACCACGCTAAAAATGTTCTACATATTGAAATACATCTGTTAGATAGAAATTTTGGCTGAAAAAAATTATCTTGGGTGTTTTAGAAAGGTTAGAAAATTCAAAAAAATACACGTAAAATCGATGGTATTGAGCTTCGGACAAGGTTTTGAATTTTTTGCTCCTCGAATTTTGAATTAAAATGGCTTTTAAAAACTTTTCCATGCATTAATCTCATTTTATAAATTCAACTTGGAGCGCGCTCGTACCGTTTAAGTCAAACTTTGTACACTCAAGAAAGTGTTTCTCTTAAAAACTTTGGACAGCCCTAAAACCATGAAAATGAATTTTCTATCTGAAAAGGATGAGTTTTTCGTAATAGGAATTTTTGTACAATTTTTTGCGATTAAAGTCTCGGAAATGATTTTCCGACTCCGAAACTCGATCCCTTTGGTTTCCCCCTTATGTTTGGATTTTGAGATGATGTATATGCGTATATCTCCGATGCGGTTCCGAGATTTGTCTTGATCATCGTGTCATCGGAATGCTGGTAACAGAAGCTAAATTTAGGGACAATGAAGAAATAACGCTCGCCAACCACTGGGAAGATAAAAAGCAAAAGAAATAACTTTTGAACCCCTAAAAATCGAAAAAATCGCTCTATCTCTTAAACCATAACGGTTTGACAGGGACATATATATGAAAATGTAGTAGAAGTTATGAGGAATCCAACAACACCAAAACCATTTCATATGGAGCTGGTTTGGGAGAACCTAATAATACGCTTTTTTGAAGAATATGAATACTAAAGTTTTTTAGAGAAACATTACGAACGCATTCAAACTTATTTTGATATCGAAGAGATTATTTTTTTATAAATTTTATTTCGAAATTAATAAAAACTTATTCAACATTTTTTTAGTGAATGAAAGTTTTCACAAGTAGAGTCTTTTTTTAATGAGACTTTTTCGAATGTTTGAAATTGTTCTTTCCACTTTCAGATTTCCTTTATTTTGATTATTTTTTCGTTTTGAAATTTTTTCTTATTTCAGAGATTTTCAAGCGTTTTAAAATTTTCCTTGATTTTTCGAAATTTTCATAGACTTTTCTAAATTGTTTAAATAGTCAATTTTAAGCTATTTTAATCTACATGGAAAATCCTTCCACTCACGCCCGTTATTTTATGCTATACGAATTTCAACACGGAGCTCATCCCGTTGATGCTTTGTCAAGAATTAACTGTCCACTAAAAGAACAAGAAAAAATTGATATTGCAACTTGTCGGCATTGGTTTCGGCGATTTCGAATGGCAAATTTATCAATAGAAAACGATCCCAAGTAAGTTGATTACCACTTTAAAAGTGTCACAAGTTGGAATTTTTCATTTTTGATATTGATTAATCAATATCAAAAACTTCAATAATTACATTATTGAAAATTAGGCAATATTCGTATGCTTTGGACGTATGCACATTTTGCCTGATTTTCAATAAAAGTGATTATTATAACGATTGGTCAATAACAAAAACGAAAAATCCCAACTCTAAAATGGATAATAAACTAATTTGAAAAATCTTAGCCCATCATTATACTGGAAATCTAAACCATCTACTGAAATTTTTTACGATATCTTTTCATTTTTGGATCGCGTAGAACTTGAAAAATGCCAATTATTGAATTTTTACTTCAATACTATAATTACCGGTGGAGTCGGAGTTTTGCCATGCATGTCTATTAAAAAAATGCGAAATGAACATTATGGTAGTCGAATTTATATAGAAACTGAAGATTTTAAATATGAATATGATGTAGAAAATTTCGACAATCCCGCTATACGGTCGCTAAAGAATTGTATCATTCAAAAATTTGATATGAACCTCGAACAAAGACAAATAACTGAAGTCTTTAAAAGCCTGACTGGTATTTTAGGCGGACCACTTAAAATTATTGAATGCCATGCTTCAACTTCGAGTTCGATTGATGAAGATCTATCTCAATTTTTCGGCGTCTTATGTGGGAATAATTTTCTTTAAACGATTTACTGACACTTCGTGAATGTTCATTATAAGCAGGGATGCCAAGAACATTTTTTTAAATCAGAAAAACTAACTTCAAAAATCAGAAAATGCTAATTTTTAATTATATTTCTTATAAATTTGACGAAATTTTGCACCTCAAAAATCAGATTTGACACTAAAAAATCAGATTGTGCATCTTAAAATCAGCACTTTTCTGAAAAATTAGCAGACTTGGCATCTCTGATTATAAGCCTAACAATTTTCCCATTGGCGGCGGAAACGTTTTTATGAAGGTTCTTTTCTGAGGGTCTCCTATCACAATCCATAAAATCAAAATCCATAACTCAAAATCCATAATTTAAAATCCATAAAAATCAAAATTCATAAAAGTCAAAATCCGTAAAATCAAAATCCATAAAACTTAAAATCCATAAAATTCTGAATTCGGATTTTGGATTCAGAATCTGAATTTCGGATTCTGATTCTCAATATGGATTCTGAATTCGGATTCTGAATTCGAATTCAGGATTCGGATTCTGAATTCGGATTTTGAATCCGGATTCCGATTCTAGATTCAGAATCCGGATTCTGATTCTCAATCTGGATTCTGAATTTGGATTCTGAATTCAGATTCTGAATCTGGATTTTGGAATTAGATTCAGAATTCGAATTTTGATTCTGGATTCTGAGTCCATGAACTCGGATTCTAAATCTGGATTATGAATTCAGATTCTGTATTCTATATCAATAATCCGGATTCAAAATCCAGATTCAGAATCCGGAATTTAGATTCAGAATTCGGATTCAGAATCCGAATTCAAAATCCGAATTCAGAATCTGGATTCAGAATCTGAAAGGATTCTGAATCCGATTACAAATCAGAATCCGGAATTCGGATTTAGAATCTGAATTTGGATTCTGAATCCAGAAAATTGTGGTTAGCGAGTCGGTCGATTAAGAGACGATATCTTTACTTTTTCGAAATGGTTCCTTGTAAGACATTTTTAAGCAAAATACGTCCTTGCTACCAACATCCAATTTGGTTGTAAAGACTTCTTACGAAATTATATTAAAAATTATCTTTGGACGATATAGCAGCATTCAACGTTGACGATATTAGACACTTTTTCATTGGGTTAAAACATGGAAATTGTTTTAAGTTAAAGTTTTTCTATGATAGAGAAACTATGTTGATCGACTACTTTGTCATACCATTTATATGGGCCTTTAAAGGAATTGAGCAACCGTGCCAACTTATTCGAGATATAACTTTCACTTTGTGTAAGTTTTGAAAATTTTTTAAAAATTTTCTCGTTCTTAGTTGATATAGATGAGCGACTATTTGAAGAGTGTTTACAGCGAATAAGCCAAATAAACATGGTGCAACAGTTTATTAATGAAAGGATTGCCATTCACTATAAAATTGTGTCCATATATAATGGCATGCTAAAACGTGATAATTGGCTACTAAACATGAAAATTAAACAAATTCGTTTTCGTTCAGATACTTTCAATTACGAAGTCCAATTGAACGTTGAAGAAGCAAAAAGTCAATAATTTCACCCATGTTTCCCATGGTGGACGAAAACGAAAAAAAAGTGAATCCAAAGTGGATGCAACTTGTTGCCTGATTTGCTATGGGAATTGAACGATCGATCATTTCTTATAATGGAAAATTGCGAAAAAGCGCAAAAATCGGAAATTTCACTTTTGAATTATTTTTTTCTTTGAAATAACCTCTCTAGGGGTAACGTTGTGCGGGAAATCCTTTGTAGTACCAAAATTTTCGATTTTTGCACTTTATCTCAATTTTTACTATAAGAAATGATTAATCATTTCAATACTCATTGCAAATCAGGCAACAGTTGCATTCCTTTTGAATTCACTTTTTTCGGTTTCGTCCGCCGTGTTTCGTTTTTGTTGATTTTTATGTCGATAGTCCATAGAATCGTTCTAAAATAACCCAATCACCATTGGAGCGTATTTTAAAACAATTTTTGAATGATTATTAAACCATATAACATGGTCTCTTTAAAATAATGCTTTTTTGAAAAGCATTATTTTAAGCCATCAAATCATAAAAATGCTGGAGCTACTCGGCTGGGGTCAGCATGTCTCAAAACTTATGTTACAAATTTTGTTCGAAAATGCGTTTTCTAGGGTTAATTTTAAATGAGAAACACGATTCTGATGTTATTTTCACGCAAATGCTTCATAAATTGTGAAAAAAATAGACGAATTTATATGTCAAGAAAACAACTCAAAAACAGAACAATTCAACTATCGACTGGATATTGATCCGCCACTTCGTTCCAGAAATTGAAGAACCCTTCCTTCTTTGCTCCGAATCTCTCCCTCTAGTTGAATTCAGCAAGGTGGCTTCGGATTTGGCGATCACGGACACCATTCATTCTTCGGATTTTCTTCTTCCATTTACCCCACTTGCTCTCAATTGACTGTGTATGAATCCCCTTTGGATCAACAAACTAACAATTATGATTTACCATAAGATGGAGATACATGAATCATTGAAAACAATATCCTTTAACCATTCCTCAAACTCGTCGTCAGGTAATCTCAACTTTTCATGAAGCTCTTTTAGACCAAATCCGTTCTCAGATTCCAAGATTTCTCGAAGATTTGCCATTCTAGCTATATATAACTAAAATACAAAAGTTGATCAAAACTTCATCTTCAAAAAACACTAATTTTCGCAATTTCTGAAGCATTCGGCATGAAAATAACATCAGAATCGTGTTCCTCATGTAAAATTACCCCTAGAAAGCTCATTTTCGAACAAAATTTTTGAATTTTTAACATAAGTTTTGAAACCATATTAACTGGGTCTCCCCAGCCGAAGTAGCTCCAAAATGCCTTTTAAAAATGAGAAATTTTAGAAATCAATTTATAAGTTCTGACTTTCAACAGTTGTTACAGTATAAAAAGAATCATTTATATTATTTATTTTGTCCCATTTTATAATCAAATATTTTGAACAGTTCAATAAAGTTATTTGAAGAAATTCCTGCATGACGGGAAATGCAACTTGTAGCGTTTTTATGAAGAAGTTTGATCTCAAAACACCAAAATTCGGTGTCTTATAGAATAGTCCTCTGTTTTTAATCCGGTAAGACTTGTAGTGTCACGGTGACATATGACTAAAAAATTTTAAAAATCAGCATAGAAAATATGCAAATTTTTTATTACCAAAAATTTCTTATATTTTATTGTATAATATAGAGAAATCGGTTTCGAAAACTTTTTTCTATGAATAAATCGATGAGATCAAAGATGTCATATACAATACCGAGATTATAGAATTAGTCCATTTTGAATGCGCTGGTTCGATCCCGCTTGGGGTCAACATTCTAAAATTAAGAATTTGATAAATATTTTTATGCTAACCCCTAAACTTGACTATAAAAATTTGTTGCTTATTTTTATTTTTGAAACCTTTTAAAAATGAGAAATTTTGACGATTTTTTAGGAGGCATAAATTATTAGGTTGAACCGAAAGTTCCTGCACTAATTTTCAAAACGATTACTTGAAAATTAGTGCAGGAACTTTCGGTTCAACCTAATATTTATAAAATCGTCAAAATTTCGCATTTTTAAAAGGTTTCAAAGAAAAATAAAAATAGGCAAACAATATTTATGGTCAATTTTAGGGATTAGCATCAAAATATTGATCAAATTCTTGATTTTATCATTTTGACTCCAAGCTGGATCGAACCAGCGCCTTCAAAATGAACTAATTCTATAATCGCCAATTCAACCACTAAGCCATGAAGGCAGAACTTTTTTGATAAGGTTCGGTGAAACAGACTCTATAGAATTTCTAGTTTTTCTAGACTTTTTAAGAGACACTTTCTCGAGAAGTAGAAGATGGGTCCAATAGTCAGGCGACAAAGTTTGAAGGTTCTCGCCCGACCCCGACTAGTAATGTTTTTATATATACTCGGTGAATAAATGCAAACGCCGTTGGAATGAGCTCCGTAGCCTTCGTAGTTTCGGAGATACGCATATGGGCCATTTGGTCATATTTCCATTTTTTACCCAGAAGTTTTAATGGACAAAGTGTAATTAAATCCAATTTTTNTCTCGCCCGACCCCGACTAGTAATGTTTTTATATATACTCGGTGAATAAATGCAAACGCCGTTGGAATGAGCTCCGTAGCCTTCGTAGTTTCGGAGATACGCATATGGGCCATTTGGTCATATTTCCATTTTTTACCCAGAAGTTTTAATGGACAAAGTGTAATTAAATCCAATTTTTACGATCAAGGTGTCTTTGGAAAGCTGGTGATCTGCGCTACATAATGGTATATTAACTTTCCCCCAAACAACATGTTTTTGCCGAAAAAATTGCGTTTTCCTCAAAAAACTTCCTAAAATCGGACCCCCAAAAATGCCTTTTAAGGCACTAAAACCTATCATAAAAGCTCGACTGGGCTTAGATTCACCTATATAAAGTTGCAGCAGACTCTCTACTATTATCTTATGGTCAAATCAATAAAATCAGAGAACGCCCAAAAATTACGAACGCATTCAAACTTATTTTGATATAGAAGAGATTATTTTGTTATAAATTTTATTTCGAAATTTCATTATTTTGTTTCGAAATAAAAAAACTTATTTAACATTTTTTAATGTTTTCAAAAGTCTTTTTTTTAGTGAGACTTTTTCGAATGTTTGAAATTGTTCTTTCCTCCTTCAAATTTCCTTTATTTTGATTATTTTTTCTTTTTGAAATTTTTTCATATTTCGAGATTTTCTAGAATTGAAGAAAATTTTCCTTGATTTTTCAAAATTCTCATAGACTTTTCTAGATTGTTTAAATAATCAACTTTGAGCTTTTTTAGTCCACATGGAAAATCCTTCTACTCATGCCCGTTATTTTATGCTATACGAATTTCAACACAAAGCTAAGCCCGTTGATGCTTTGCCAAGAATTAACCATCCACTAAAAGAACAAGAAAAAATTGATATTGCAACTTGTCAGCATTGGTTTCGGCGATTTCGAATGGGAAAGTTATCGGTAGAAAACGATCCCAAGTAAACTGATTACCATTTAAAATTGCCACAAGTTGGGATTTTTGATATTGATCAATCGCTTCAATAATCACATTATTGATAATTAGGCAATATTCGTATGCTTTGAACGTATGCAAATTTTGCCTGATTTTCAATAAAAGGGATTATTATAACGATTGATCAATAACAAAAACGAAAATCCCAACTCTAAAATTGATAATAAGCTACCGTAAAACTTCTAATAGAACCCCATGGGGCTCTATTAGAAGGCGTTAATGATTGCTCTTTTAAAAATCGAGTTTATGTCGGATTTCTTCGAGCGACCACTTTTTGGATAGCTACTGTAGAAAGGAACGCTCTATAAAAGAAATTATTGAAAAATATTTTATTTTCGCTGAGTTATAGATCTTTGAATTTGAAAAGTTGAAAAAATGACATTTTTTCAAAAAATTATATCTCCGTGAAATCGAAGTCATTGTCAATAATTTCTTTTACATAATGTTCCTCATACGCTTAGCTGTCTAAAAAGTGGTCGCTCGAAGGAAATCGGCTTAATTTTGATTTTTGGTGGATTTTTGAATGTAAGGCTTAAAATTTTTTAAACTTTTAAAAATAATTCAAAAGGCCATATCTCGACGAAAATAAAATATTTTTCAATAATTCTTTATATAGCATATTCCCTATCTCTGGGCTATCCAAAAAGTGCTCGCTCGAAGAAATTCGATTTAAACTGATTTTTAAGAGAATTTTTACTTTTACATGGGGCACATGTGTTTTGTGCGTCACAAAGTTTGAAGCCAACCGATATCTGGGTCAAAAAGGTCATATATAGGGGTTTTTTCATGCCAGGAACACGAATTCGGAATTTGTTTCGCTTGTATCATCGTGTAAAGGGGTGATTTGGACATTTTGATTTTTTTCGAAAATCGCTTTTTTTCGAAAATTTTTTAGACAATGGCTAACTTCTTACCCAAAACAACTTCTTGAAAGCGGTTTTTTGCTTTCAACGTGTAGAGCAAAGCGAGCTGAACATTTTTATGTGCTCGC